>CANSZD010002082.1:0-182394 GCA_947648045.1 Beta corolliflora
TATCACTGTCTAAAAACTTAGATTAATGGTAGGTTAATTTTTTCTCACTCACTTTGTATATGTATGATTGTATATATAATTTCGTAACCGTATTTTGATTTGGAGAAAGTATCTGATAAGGATATTTTTAATTGTTGATATATTGAAAATATAGATGGTTCTTTCACGTTTAGTTCTTTACATCCTTTATCAAAGTGATAACAATTATACAAGGAGAATTAAAAAGAAAGTCAATTCTTCTTATCAAAATTTGGAAATTACAGTGCAAATCATAAGGATACACAAAATTTTATTTTTCTTACAAATGCAACTTTTCACCATAGTCAAAAGTTGTCCAGTTTATACATTATAGATGTTTTCCGGAGTAATTAACAGAGTGCTTGTCGAAGTCCCTGGCCCTCTACCTGCTTCCCTTCTCTGCCCTCTGACCTCTGTCAATTTTGAAAAAGTAATTTGTGGCCCAACTCAACGAGATGCCGTGTGTTATAGGGAAGTAGGGAGCTACTCAACTTTTGTTGCACACTTGCACTATCAAAATAATATAGTATCAGATTTGTGCAATACAGTTATAGGGAGTAAGGAATACTCAGTAACTAGGAGTATCTCATATAATGTGACCTCATAAATTGCATGTAATATCATCAGTTGAAAAGTGTACAAAGTTGTAATCGATTTATAAAGGTATTAATTTGAGTCCCACTCATTTGTGTTGGTGTCACCTAGGGATGTCAATGGGTAGGATCTGGAACGGATCCTGTTAGAGATGTCGATGGTGATGCTTCACCATTGTTGTTGTCCAAGGATACTAAGCTCATCCATATGGTGGGTGATTGTATCTTTCTTATTAATGTTGATGAGTTAAGTGCTTATTTCATGGAGGTGTTTAATTCATCCATTAATGTACTCGAGTTCTTAGCTTAGTATTTTATTTCTTTCTTTTTCATCCGAATAAGTTAGAGTCCTTAAATCCATAGGAGTTGTTTGTTTTCCTTCATTGTTTGCGTCTACGATATGTTTATCATATTAGTTTGTTTTGAGTTGTATTTATTTCATAGTTTTAATGGAGTCTTATAAGTCCATGCAATCCTTGTAAGCTCGTCATTTCCTTAGCATAAGATGTAAATGAACAAGTTAAATGAAACAAGGAAGCAGCAACATGGATGAGCAGCCTGCAAATGCCGGAAGAATAGGAGTTTAGTGAGCCTCATTCACACGTCCAACAAGAGCAACAACTCTCCCTATTATTTAGGCGTGCAAGAGTGGGATCCTAGTGATGCTTGGAGTGTTTGAATCACAGCAACAAGGCACGCACGAGGAGGGAGAAAGGCGCCACAATTATAGGAGAACTCCTTGAGCACGTTGCACACTAGCCGTTTGTGGCGTAGTTAGTTGTTTAGTTAGTTGCCCACTTCTAGCATGTTTTAAACCATGTTCGAACATGTATTAGTGATAGTTTAATTTCTTATTTTTGTTAATTATTTTAGTTGTCTAAATATCAGAAAATTAAGTTGTAACAAGTCCTCTATAAACCGGATGAAGTGAAATAAAATGACATGACTTTTATGACTTAAAAAAACGTGTGCTTATCTCTTGCTTTCTACTTTGATTTCTTGGATTAGAATCAAGTGTTAGTGCCTATGCTTAATTAGTTTTGGCAAACTAATTTGTGTTCTTAGGATCCTCTTAGATTACTTGGTGGTGTGACTTATCCTAGTGACCTAAAAGGCTGCCATAACCGAGTGTTTTTGTGGATTCAATCTCTCATGGTTATTTTCTATCCTTGTATAGTTGAGTGTGACTCAATTATACAAGGATCCTCCTAGGATCGGGATCCGGAATCCGTTTTTGCGTGGATCTATTCGAGCCAGGATCCATGAGTAATAAAATTGAGGATCAGGATCCAGAGTCCAATGGATCCTACGCATCCGGTCGAAACGGATCCTAACATATTTTCTTCAAACGACCCTAATTTTCACAATATATATTTAAAGATTTTGAAGAACAAAACAATACCATTTAGCATCTTCATTTGTCGATGTTGAAGTAAACAATCATTCAACCTTAATATAACAAATCCAAGCATAAGTAACATTAAGTTTTACCCTTTTAATTATATATTTTAAAATAACTTTTAAAAAGGGTAAACAGATTCGGATCCGTATAATTTAGGACCCGGTCTATATCTGTTTTAAAAAACTAGGATATATATCCTACCCGGTTCCGTAGAGTCCAAAATTTGAGGATCCAGATCCGCTAAAAATGAATATGGATCCACAAATCCGGGTAGGGTCCGTTACCCACTGACATCCCTAGTGTCACCCAATTCCACAAGTTTCATTGTTCTTTTACCATATCAGTATTTGTTCCGATTAGTTGATATATACTATTATGTTTTTGAGTTTGGGATAGGGGGATGAGTGAACTCCGTATGTGAGGCAAAAAGAGAAGAGATGGAACTTTGAATGAAGTCGAAGTAGAACAAGAGCAAGAGACAATTGTTGATGAGGATTTGTGTTTGTAGAGAAAATCGAGGATTTAGAGAGGAGGAAAAAATACTAAAAGTTTGTTGCAAAAACAGTAAAGTTATCAAGCAAAGTTGAGTAATTTTCTGAAGTGGTGTCTAAAAATAAAGAAAATATCGTTATGGATTTCAACAAAACATAATTCCACATTTGGTGTTTGCATAGGTTTGGATTTTGGTTGGTAAGAATTATCCCTTAAAATGGTGTCTAAAAAAAAGAATTTCCCGCTTAGGTGTTCAACAAAAAATAACTCCACAATAGATCTGGTGCCGGTTTATTGATGAATCGCTATATATAATACCAATTTCTTCTAAAACAATTATGTTCCAGTGAAACGAGCTATTGGTTTAGAAAAATAACAAAAATGAACTATATTATTTCTTCAGAAGTTACTCTAAAAGGTACCTCAATCCCAAAAGCTAATTTTTTTTAGCTTTTCCAAAATAATAGTTCAACCACTAAGTTTCTCCAACCACTAGTCTTCACCATAGGGTTCGGCGACAGCTTTTGAACTAGCTTTTAGTGTTTTGGCCAAGTCAAAACACTAATTAAGTGTTTGGCATGATAGAGGTTGGACTAGTGGTTAGAGTTTCAAGTAGTGTTTAGATAGCTTTTGGCAAGCGTTACAATGTATAACATTTGAGAGGAAAAAGTAGCGTTGCTCTTTTTTTTTTTTTGAAAAAAAGTACAAAAAATTCCTGATTTCATCTTCTTTCTTGCTTTGCCTCCTTGCAAATCTAGCACAGTTCAATGAATGTTGAGGAAAATCCATATATTTCTTGCAATAATTCTTTTTAAGTGAACATCATCACCAATATGAATTGAAGGTGCATAAGCGGTCGAGTCTGCCTCAAAACTTCTCCTTGTCGCCAACAGCGGCGGAGGTTGTGGCGGTAATTGCGGCAGCCATTTAAGCCCTTATTATTACGGGAGAGAGACATAGGTGGTTGTTATGGTGAGTGGTGACTCTGATGAACTAACAGAGGGGAGGAGAGAAAGAGAGGCGGAGGATGAGAGAGAAAATAGAGCACCGAAAACAGACCACCAACAAGCAATGAGAAGACCAACCCACCGCCGCCGCCTCCTAACCATATGAAACCCACCATAAGCGATGCAAAGGGCTTCAATCTCAAATTCTCTTCCCTGTGAAGGAGAAAGAGTGAGAGAAAGTGAACTTCAATATTTGTCTTGAATATCTCTCAGGTCTCATTAACCAAGCATGTCTTGATAAAGCGTGGACTCCTTTTTGGGTTGGAAGAGACAAGGTGCCTATTTCACACCCCCTCTTTGCTGATGATTTACTCATTTTTGGAAGAGTAGATGAGTCCACGACCTTTGCTCTTCGTGAGATTATGAGAAATTTTTGCTCCTTGTCAGGTCAACAAATTAATGAGGGCAAGAGTCGTTTGTCCTTTTCTCCTAACACTCCTTTGGAACATAAAGCCCTGTTCCACGAAACTCTGAACATTAAAGAAAGCGAGAACCTAGGTATCTATCTAGGTCTCCCCTTATCTTACAAACGACCTACTAAGAGAGAAGTTCAATTTGTGGTGGATAAAGTTAGACGTAAGTTAGCCATGTGGAAAACAAAATTTCTTTCTCGAGCTAGTAAGCTTATTCTCATCAAGTCGTCCATGAGCATTGTTGCTTCTCACTATATGCAAGCCACTCGTCTCCCTAAAGCAACCCTTAATGAGCTAGATTTAATTTGCAATAACTTTTTATGGGGTGAGGTTGAGGGTAGAAAGAAAATCCATTTAGTTGGCCAACATCACACTTTCCTGCCCAAGAAAATGGGAGGTTTGGGCATTAGAAGTTATGTCGACCTAAATCTAGCCACCCTGGCAAAGTTAGGTTGGAGAATGTGTCAGGGTCCTCCCTCTCTAGCCAAAGAGTGTATAACTTCTAAATATTTTAGGGATAGGTACCAAATTGTGTATCAAAAGGGCTCTCAGATTTGGAAAAATATCGGAAAAGGAATTTCCTTGGTCAATCAAAACATGTTATGGAAACTTGGGGATGGGAACACCATTGATTTTTGGGAAGATAATTGGCTTGGCATAGGTTCTATACGCTCCTTCATTTATGGCCCCATCATGCTCCATGAAATGAACATCAAAGCTAGAACGTTTATTAAACACAATTCTTGGGACCTTCAAAGCCTCTCATTTCCTCTACCATACTTTATTCAAGACCGGATTAGGTCCATCGACATACCCTACCCTCCTCGAAATGATAGATGTGTCTCCTTGCTAGTCCAAAAGGGAAAGTTCAATCTTGCCTTAGCTTATTCAAAAATTGTTGAATCTAGGGCTGTCGCGATTGGGAGTGACCGGATTTGAAAAGCTAATGTATCACCCAAGGTGAAGTTCTTTATTTGGACATTATGGTGGGATCGGATCCCACAACGAAGCTTCCTCCATCGTCGCAATATTATTACCACATCCGAGTGTTTATCATGCTCAAACATGGAGGAGGACTCTTTTCATGTGGTTAGAGATTGCCCAAAGGCCTCCGAAGTCTGGAACATTATAGCCCCTCCCCCCTCCTTTTGGAATTCCCAAATGGTGGGCTCATGGGTTATTGAGAACCTTGCCCTACAATTTAGCTTCCGGAACTTGGATTGGTCCACCCTTTTCCCCTTTGTGTGTTTCGAAATCTGGAAAAATAGAAATCTTTTTGTGTTCAATAACAACCCATACCCCCTCCAAGTGTTACTCAGAATCGTGCTCACAATCGTGCTTTGGAATACTTGAACGCCTCACCATCCATTACCTCTGCCCCTCATGTCGAGCCTCACTTTAGGGAAATTCTTCCTTTACCATGGGTATACATTCACGTTGATGCTTCCTTTGTGGACATTATAATTAAAACAAGCATTGCAGGGTCGCTCGTGATAATCAAGGGAATTGGCTCTTTGGTTTTCATTGCTTATCCTATGCTACTAACATTTTATATGCAGAGTTGATGGCCATTCGCCAAGGGCTATAGGTCGCGAGTGAGGCGAACATGTCCCATGTTGCACTCCATTCGGACTGTCAGCAAGCGGTGAACCTAATTAATGGCTATGATGATATACAAGATGACTTATATAGTGAGATTATTATGGATTGCAGGGAGTTGCGACACTACTTTCAGGAGATGAGCCTTGTATCCGTTAGGAGGAAAGATAATCAAGTGGCGGACAAGATGGCCCATGAATGTCGAAACGGGTGTAATACCTTGAATGTAATTAGGCATTTTCCCCATCCCCTTAATTATTGCCAAGATATTGTTTCGGATGATTGTAATAGGCTTTTTGCCATGACTTACTAATCTATTTAGCTACCGATGTTCACCAAAAAAAAAAAGTGTGTGTTGTAGTAAGTGGCTAGAACATGTTAACATTATTAGTGTAAATGACCTGTCTACAATACAAAGGAAGAAATAATCCTATTTCAGTTTAGTTGCTTGCATAATATATTGACTAGGATGGATTGAGAATTTGAGATACATGCGACTTTTTATGTTGGCTAATATTAAGAATTTTTCTATAGCATAACTCATTTTGTCAACAAGGTTGTTAAAATGGGTATTAATAGGATAAACAATTTGTTCATAATATAACATTGAATAAGCTAAAATTTAAACAATTTGATCATAATATGAACATTGAACTTAACTAAAATTTATATATTATAAAAAGAAAGTCATGCATTGTGTTCATAATACCATAAAATAGTTGATCATGTTATTGAAATTAATAGTATACTCCATCTATCCTAGAAAGATCTGACCACTTGTTGGGACACATAGTTTAAGGTGATAAGTTGTAGTGTGGTTATCAAATGTTATTTTATTTAAAAAGTAGATGTGATAGGAGTTGGTGGGTATGTTTTATTAGAGGAGAGAGAAAGTTGGGTAATTTTTTATTAATAAAAGTTAGAATGTGGGCCAAAGATTTGTAAAAGAAATAATATATTAATAGTGGGACCATGCCAAAAATGAAAGTGTTCAAACTAATTGGGACAAACATAAAAGGAAAGTGTTCAGACTATTCTGAGACGGAGGGAATAATTAAATAATATGCCAATTTTATATTCTAGAATCTCTACAGCTACTTTTACCAAATACATATATTTCAAACAATTCTTTCACGGTAAATGTAGCCATTCTTTGCTACATTACTATTCGAACAATTGCATTCTCCAACTACTTTTGCCATACATGACCTTGATTCAAACTCTAAAAGCTACTTAAAAAACTGTTGTCAAACAAGCTTACAAATTACAATATCCAAAAAAACATCTTTAATGGTTCATATATTTCTAATATGTATTAATAAAAATATAAAAGATTTTTACTTTGAATTTATATATGCATTGAGATAGATTTAACAACATTTCACATAATACCTTTTCTCACATTGGTGAGTTTTTTGTTAAATTTTTACAAGTATTTAACTTTGAGAAAAACAAATGAGTACTCCTAGTATATAATCGAACAGATATAGTACTGCAATCATTTAGTTAATTCAAATTGAGATATGAAACTACAAGGACGTTCCTAATAAATTGTAACTAAATTAATTTAGAAAAGGTCCATAACTAATCTAATGTAATAAAAATTAACTCGATTTATGTCATATGTTAATAAGAGAAAAAGAAGTGAAATTGAAGACTCATAGAGTATAAAGTATGCACGTTTATATTCCTTTATGCTTGCCAATGCCACAAGTTGATTGCTATATAGTGTAAAATTTTGTTATTTTTCTAAACCAACAGTTTGTTCTAGTGAATCATAAATTTTTAATAGGATTGGGTATACAACAGCTCATTAATACACGAACACCAGATTGCGCTATTATTTTTTATTGAACTATAAAACAAGATTTTTTTTGTAGACACCATTTTGGAAAATCAATAATACGAACCAAAGTCCAGACTAATGAGAATGGCAGATCGAGAAATTTTTTTTGAGCACCAAACGGAATTTTTATTTATTTTTAAACACCGTTTTAGGAAATCGTTTCATTCCAATCTCAAGAAAAATCTATTGATCAGATACTGCAAACTAAAACTATATGTCTATACTCTATACACTAGTATAATACTAGTATTAAAACCTATGTCTCTCTGTTCCATTCTAGTAAATTGCAATAAGGTGAAACATGAAACTCTCTCTTTCATTCGAATAAAGTTGTTCCCTCGTCATCATCACATCATCATGATCCAATAAGCTTCTATCTAACTACTTTCTACACATGAATATGGACGTAGGATGCTTCAGAAGAACAGCTGCATCTTATAATCTCACATAATTAAGCCTAGTTATATGAAAGACATTCAGATCCCAACGGGATCATGGAACCCACCAATGACGTGCAATTGACACGAACTTAAGCAATCAGCTTCAATCATAATAGTTGAAGTTGCAAGGATGTCCAGCTTCAGATCAAATCTTTGAGATGCTCAGATGCAAATTCTAATATCCAAACCTCAACCCCCAAAAGATATTTAAACGTACCAGAATGCATAACACTATGATGAATACTTGGTGGCTGAAATTGATGAAACCTGCCACCATACTCCAACGCATGCAGTTTAACTATCCTGTCTTCACCAAACAAAATGAAGTAAAAATTTGGGAGATGAGATAAAAGGATGATATTCATCAAAACATAGTAATTCGGATTTCCACCCCAAAGAAAAGGATTAGGAATTAGGCCATGAATTCAATAAAATCTTTCTCCACAAACAAGTATGAGCGAACTCAATTTTAGGCTTTTAGCTTTAAGATTACAAAGCAACTTAGACTAAAGGTGTGTCCTATTCACCATACAGAAAAGTTTCCGGTCCAATAAACTAAGATTAGGTCCAATAAATTCTAATAGCTTATAAGTTGAATAAGTTTGGAAAAGTTCAGTTCAGATACATTAAGTAAAATAAGGTGAAGAGAACGCACCGTCATAGGGTGTTAAGAGTGTGTGTTGTCACCCATCATCCAAGAAGCACACTAGTAATAAAAATCAAGTGAGGTCTCAACTGGTTATGTTCCATAGCTATCAGACTCTAAGCATGGCTGGAAAGTATCATGTAGTATGACAGTCAGCCCTTATTCTTCCCACCCCCATGACACCATCCTTAGTTCCCGACCCATTTTTCTTACTTTCAGAATGTACCAACGGGAAATTAAAGTGTTTAAGCATATATATACAAAGCATTTCTCGCACAAGAAGCAAACTCCAAATATTTTGCAAGATGGTAAATCGAAACATACATAGTAGGTGGTATCATTAGTGGGAACTTAGCCAGGTTGCTCTGAAGTTTCTGCATGAGTAGTAGAGCACTCAGATTCCACCTGGCATGCTGTGCTTGTGTAGATACACTATCCATAAGAAAAAGATGCATGCAAGTAAAAAAAAAATTGAGTATATATACATATATATGCATGGAAGTTAGGGAATGACCAAAATCAGCTAATCTCAATTTCCTGAGGAGATTCACTAAATTGAGACTTAGGTGACAACTTCAGAGTTCAAAATACCAGAGTACACGTCAATCTAATTAACAATAGACAATGCATTGTCATGATGGGGGTGTTAGAGGTCCATGGGAGTGACTTTTTGGAGCAGGCTACTGGGTGTTTAACAAGGCTACAGCAGGCGGCTGAGATTGATGAATTCTTGACTACCTGCTGGATTGTCTGGGGTGGGCACAACAGGTGGCAGCATGATGCACTAGAGGTGTCAATAGCATATATCTCAAAGCTGATGGGTGAGCTGCAGGGAGCCTCTGCTGCTGCGAGGAGGGTGCATGAGAAGGTTCAGCATAAGTGGTAGCCAACACAAACTTCGCAAAATTTTATGTTGATGTGGGTCTTCTGGGTGAAGTTGGCACACTTTTTGGCATGGTGGCAAGATCGGCGGAGGGGGCTGTGTGCTCTGTGCTTTGATCCAATTAATAGCACTGTGGCCAGCTATGTGTGTGGCTGTGGACGCGGTCTTGAAGAACGTGATTTGACTGCCAGATTATAGTTAATAGTTTATAAATTAGAGAGGAAGGTGTGAGTTCTTTCCATATAATCCTTGAGGACATTTATGCTCTTGTGGAAAAGCTCGACAATGTTTTTTTGGTATTTTGTAGGTAGGGATGGTAGTAAAGTCCCATGAGCTTGCTCATTGTATGTCATATTGTGATGGGTTAACGGTAAGCCGGTAAGGGATTATGGAAATCTCATTTCCCAGAGTGTGTTGTTACACCTTTGGTATTGAATACAAGTTCTATAAATGGTTAATTTTGTTCTGTGGGACTTTCACTCAAAAAATGTAAAGCAATAGACATATGTCTCCACATATCTCCCCTTGTCATCCAGATTAAATTATGACACAACAAAAGTTAGTTAGCAAATAAAATCATGGAATCAAATACAGTTTCCTGTACCTTTGCTTCATTAATCGACTTGGTTTGAGCAGTAGTAGTTGATTCAGGCCCAGAGCAAAATGACTGTGTTGTAGAGCAAGCAGGCTACATTGTATCACACAATACCTCAAATTATATTCACTACTACATGTGAGAAGAAGATAGCTGTTTCCTTCTATGTCTCATAAACAAAAGATCTACTTGCCTCTTCAGCACGGGACTCCTGATCATTTGTCTGTCGCATATCTGTGAAAGGGAATGTATCACACATTACATTGTGAAAGCTCTATGAAAAGAAAAAGCAATTTTTGCAAAAGAACATAAAGGAGACAGCTGCCATAGATCTGTTCACCTGTTTTCTCCCTTTGGAACGAGACAAACTTCTGGAAACAACTATGTTCCTTAAGTAGCCCCAACCCCACTCGCGTCTAGGGTAAAGAAGTCTCGGTTTAATTATTTTGATTAGCCAAAGAAAGTCCTCAAACAATTTTCAAGAATTTCCACATATGGTAGTAAGTGCGTTTGCATTTCTTAAAATTCTTAATTGCCAGTCTTGACTGACAATATCAATATCAAAATTACGCCAAGGCCTCTAAATAGGTTCTCACCCCAAGCATGGTAGGAAAAAAAGTTGTTTATGAACTTACCCTAGGGATAACAGAAAGATTGTTTCCACCAAACACTTGATTGGAAATGCAACAATCATATTCTAGTTCGCAATAATTAACTATTCAAGAAGCATACACACTTTATGGGCCAGTAACAGTGAATCTTTTCCCGTGTCTTGTCCATCAGGATCAACTCTATCATTTCTAGAACTAGGTCCATCCACAAAATATGTTCACAAAATGTAGAACTTTCACATGTATTTCATGTTAATGACAATGCTAAAGCAAACTAAAACTATAATATAAAATACAATATGGCCCTGAGCTTATAATTTGAGCTATTTCCATGAAAAGTGATCTAGACATTTCACCGGAACATCACATCTCAAAGAGGAGCTTTGTGTTTTTAATTTGCTTTGGGGATGAAAAATTTTCTTTAAGGTCAGAAGAATGAAAATTTTCATTTAGTGCAAGTAAACAACCAATATGCAATCTTGAATATAAAGAGATAAGAGAAGAATACGCAAAGAAAATATCAACAGATACATAGCTTTATTTAAGCATTCTAATTGGAGAACTGCACCAAACAAGAGCAAGAGAAATACCACAGGTCAACAATCAAGTAATACCTGTATAAACTGCAAAGCCCTCCAAAGCAGGCAGAGATTCAGAATCTTTCCTTGTACCAACCATACAATCTTCAATCCTGGGAGGCTCAATATGTGTCAAAAAACAAGGGAAGGAAGCACATTCACAGGTTTATAAGCCAAGTATTCAACTTCCTTACAATGAACCCCCTCCCAACAAAATGACATAGGTTGTTTCATCCTACTCTAGCTGGCAAGCAAACAATAAAGATAAAAAATTCCTAGATTTATTGCAAGGGCAAGAGTTCCCACAGAAAAAGTAACATGGAAAATATACATAGGATTCTTAACATAAACCAACTAAGTCCCAAACCCAGCTAAGCATTTTCTATTACTGCTTTCCTTCATATCCTTTTTCCTTTCTTTCTACTTTTTCGGAAATGGGGGAGGTTGGCAGCAAAGCTCTAATATTTACAGTGTGCTTAGTTAGCAAAAGTGGAGGATAAGAAGGATAATGAGAGAGAAGAAGGGGAAGGGAGAGGAGGGGAGAGAGGTGTGGACTTGTGTTTACCGTTCAAATCTTTCCAACGTCACAGAGATTTGTTTACTAATAGGGAAAGGAAACTGTATCCTTCCATTTCTTTTCTTCCAAATCTATATTCATTTAAAGAAAAATGAATCCAACACTCACCCTATCCTTCCTTTCTCTTCAGCTCCTCTCATCCAAACACATTATAAGGAAAGCTAATTTGTCATACAAGCTCCTGATGTTGATCATGAAAAATGATGTCCAGAAAACTGTATTATGTCCCATCGAAAAAAATACTCCTATAAATAGATGTTCTGATAAAATAAATAAGAGAATACGTGGTCTAAATAAAATCTGCTATAATCTGAAAGCTAGACCAGTTAACACGCAGATAATGACACAAAGCAGAAGCTCTAATAAGTCCAATATGATATATTTCAGAGGTATATAGTCAACCTTCTCATTTCCTCTCGAGGGATCGATTTTCCGTTGCTTTTAACCATTGTTAAGAATGCTTCTTTGTCCTGTTGATCATTTGTATCAGTACATTTCAGTTGCAGAGAAATGCAGCATTCCGTAAATCTCAAGAGAGGATTCCATAATGGCATGTTCTTAGGGATTTGTCACGATAGTCAAGGATATATCATCAAATGTTACCAAGAATATGTGCATGAAGAAGGAATTCAAGAGCTACATCAATACTTCAGTCTTCACAAGGTTTAGCAGGTCCTTTAAATTCCTACTGAGAAAAATATAATATAATATTGTTGATACCACAACTGTTTGCGACATTTTTAAGTTCATGACGTTCCATAAGAATGCCTCATCCATGCAACAAATAGATGCTCAATCAAGAAATTACTATGACGATACATATATGTAGAAGTTGCTAGCTAAAGTAATATAGGCATAGAATAAAACAGGGGAACGAATTAGGACAGCTACTTTAAAGACCTCATTCATATCTCTGAAAGCCTGCTGGATCTTCTCCAGGACAGCTCCTAAACTCTTCAGTTCCGAATCCAGTGCCTGAATTTTAATGTCGTAAAAAGAAGTTAGAGTGTGAGAGAATAGTAATCAGACAAAAAGGATACTTAACAAAATGCAAACTACAGAGAGAAAATTAAAACTATGTACCTGCTTCTCTGATATTAGACTCTGTATGACAGCTTCCTTCTTTGACAGAGCTTTCTGAAGGTGGAAATGGTCAAAGTGTTCAAGGCTTCAAGCAATTACTAAAGATGCACAACAAGAAGGATTGATCAGAAGGATATAGTTTCCACTTGTGTTCGACTTCTGTTACTAGCTATTTCTGCTTCAAGCTTTGCTTCTAGCTCAGAAATATTCTTTTCTTTTCTCTGGAGTTCGTCCTTGTATTTCCCAAGCCTATTTTCCATCTCACTTATTTTTTCTGCACAGCACATAATATTGAGCACTGATTCAATCTGAATCCATTAACAGAAGGGCCCACTTGCAAACTTGAGAATAGCAATTACCCATGAAGACTTTCTCGACCTCGGAAAGTCTGTTGAACTTTCTTTTCAAGCCAGTTACTGCACATGCAAACCCAGACACTGTTAAAGATGGAAAAACAAAAGCATCAAATTCATAAGGCAATCAATGTTACAAAATTGAGTACACTTTTACAATTCATAAAGTGAATGGACGGAAAAGAAAAAATTAGAGAATTGACATTGGTACATGCCTACTTCCTCTTTTTCATTAACAACATGTCGCACATTATCAACAACTTGCTTTACAGATAAGGCCTCCTTTTCTATTGAATCGAACAGTAGCAAGTGAGACTTCAGCTTCTCAGAGAAGATTTTGAGCTTCCGATCTCTTGTTTCAATTGAACGATTCAAATCATATGTTGACTCCTGAGCACAAATTCGACAGTTACTCATTGCATTATTCTTAACCCCTCTGTACCAAAGGGCATAAAGTCCATCTAGACTACTATAAACAGGCAAATTTAATATATTACCTAGAGAACTGAAAAATATCACATTATACATGCAAGGGAGCAAAAGCAGAGAACATTGCAGAAAAACTTTCCATTGAAGCAAAAGTCAAGGATACCATCATACAAACAGAATGCACAAATCGTCCAAGGTATGACCAGCACTGTCTCACAGCTATATAAGAATATATTGGCATTATTAGTATACTAAAGTTTGTAGGTTGAACATTGCTATGGAGGAAAAGGAACTCGGGTTGAAGGGGGGGGAACTCAAAGTGAACACAGATTATTGGTGGTGGAGAAAGTCACTAAAACAAGGCAATCTTTATCCATCCAAATGACAAAGGTTAACTTTTAAACCAACTTACAGATATTTATACAAATGCCATTGTCAAGGATCATTCAAAGAGCTCCTCATAATTTACCTGAAGCACTTATTAACACTTGATTATATTGCTTGGAGAAGCTTAGTTTTGATATAAAGAGGAGTGTCCAAAAACTATTTTAAAAATATACATGTAACTTTTGATTGATTCATCAATTGTCCTAAGTGTTGTAACCTCTTCAACTAAGCAAAAACGGCATCATTAACTTCATACAATGTCAAGATATTGTTTTTCACTCTTAGAGTTTTTAAAGGAACTGAGTACCGAGTAGATGCAATATGCCAACTCACAAGTCCTCCTCTCCATACCAAATTAAATCAAGAATGAGGTAAACACTCAATTGAACCCAAAATTCAAACTTCAAACTCATCAAACAAAGAAGTCACAATAAAATCTAGGGAGCTTCTAAAAGAGCACGTCTCATGTACCTAGAAATATAATTAATCTTTTGACCATCCTGCATATGAATGCTTATAGAAACCACAAATTTGTATTTCTAGAATAAACTCATATACTAGTGTCTTCTTGAATCTATTAACTCTTGTCAATTATCCGACCAATCTCAATTTTAATTGCCTCATACAAAATAACGAAGATATCAGTTAGGAACACATTAATGTTTCACATCAATCTTAAAGTGACATTATCTTTCAGGACCTGCACAGACTATTCTTTATAAGAGGAGTGATAAGCCCATACCTTGGTTTGGGCAAGCTGCCCAATACAAGGCTATTCTGGTAAATTTTCATATGATTTTTTTTTTCCCAAAAAAGTTTAATTGTTCCCATATAAACAATCAAAGCAAACACAAGAGTACTACAGTCTACAGGTGATACAAAAATACAACCAGAACCTTCCATAGCCCTACCGTAATCACTCTTAGTAACACCAACACTTTTGGTACTTTTGGTGGTTCTATAATATATCAACGTAGTACTACTTTCACGCGTTTAGAATCATGAGAACAACTAACATATTGTTAAAGTAACCACCTAATCATTATTTGAGTTCTCTTAACTATAAAATTGTGATTATATTCTTTACAAAGGGCACCTACTATAATGCATAGAACAATGAGATCATTAAGAATATGATGGTCTTGTATGAATACGGACAAGTTGCGATCAAAAGAAAACCTGATAAGCATTTACAAATTGCTCCTTTGATTGAAGAAGGCTTTGTATTGTGGCATTCAACTCCTGTTGCTTGCTATCAAGCAGAGCATTATCATTTTGCAGATAACTCACCTGTCACAACAAGAATACTTAACATAAAAACAGCATCTCTCACAGGAATTTCGTCGAACAGTTTGAGTGCAAACTGCAAATTTTACAAAACTAACCTTTTTCTCTAGCTTGTTCCGCGCTTCAATCGAGGAAGCCAATTCAGATTCCAATTCCTTCAATTTCCTCCCAGATTCTTCCTCTAATTGCTTCTGCTTCTAAATTCAGTACAAAAAATTGGGGGAAAAGCATTATTTAGCTAAAAAAAGGAGAAAATGGAAGAGAAATTGAATTCAATTGAAATGAAAACCTGGATTGAAAAATGGAGTTTTTCGGTAGCAGATCGTTCGGTTTCCTGATATAGTAGAAGTGAAAATGAGAGAGAGAAAGAGGAGAGAGAGAGAAAGGAAAGAAGGAGGAGAGAGAAAGCTTACACGGAGATCTTTGACCTCGGAGATTAAGGCACGAAGCTGGAATTTGAGTTTGGAGAGTTTCAGCAACTCCATTTTCCCTCCAAATCTTCGTTTTTGCATCTATCACTATCACTATCACTATCACTATCACTTGCAAACTCTTATTAACCGATTTTTGAATTATTTACCTCCCTCTAAGTCCCAAGTCACAACCTCATCTGCAGCCAATGAATGAGTCCAGCGAAAAACTCGATAGCAAATTATATATTTTTATGAGTTTTTTATCGGAAGTTTTGTGAAAACAATCTTTATAATTTTTTTGTAGAAACAACCTTTGAATGTGTTTTTCTTGTGAGATCGAAGTGCCAGTGGCTTTTCGGTATCTTGGTTTTTCGGCGCTTGACTTTTGTTTTACCCCCTTTCCCTCGCTTTTTTACCCACCCACCACCCCTCCCCCAACCCCTTTCCCCCACCACACCCCTGCCCCCCTCCCCCCTCCCCCATCCCCCAGAAGCCCCCCCGCCCCCAGGCCCCCGGCCCCTCCCCCTAGTCGCGTAACCCCCTCCCCCCTCCCTTTCTTCGCAGTCTTCATTATTCTACACGCAATTTCTCCTCTATTTCTTCTTCTTCCCTTCGCCTTTGAGTTTTCAGACGACGAATATCGTCGGAGGAGAGAGAGTTGCGCGAAAACATTACGGTTTTGTTGGTGGATTTTATGGCCCAACACCTATCCCCCACCCCCTTCGAAAAGAGAAGAGCGGGGAACGGAGAAGAGAAGGCGGCGACGGGGGACGGTCTTGGGCCGAAGAAGAGCCGGGGGAACGGTTCGCCATACGACTGAGGGGGAGGAGGTTGTGGGGGGCTGCGGGGGGGGGGAAGGGGGAGGGGCCTTGTGGGGGGTGTTTGGAAGGGGGAGGGGGGCTTTGGGGGGAAGGGGGAGGGGGTGGGGTTTGGCGGGGGAAAAGGGGTTTGGGGGAGGGGTGGTGGGCGGGTAAAAAAAAGTCAAGGCCGGAAAACCGAAGTCAATGCTTGGGAAAATGGCGACTCGGTCCGATCTCACAAAAAACGCATTCAAAGGTTGTTTCTCACAAAAAAAAATTTATAAGGTTGTTTCTCACAAAATGACACTTATAAAAGGTTGTTTTTGACAAAAAACTCTATTTTTATGCAATTTGGAAAAATCATTGTCCCTGTAGAGATTTTTCATTATATATTCTCGCACATGTTGTTTCTAGATTAATTATATTTGTAGCTTTCTCCTGATCTCCTCAAACGAAAGAGGTAAAAATAAAGTGGTCTTTATAACAATTTTGTTCAAATAACTACATTTTTATAATAAATAAAAAAATTTAAACAATTGCATTTTGCTTACCAAAATCGAGGCTATTATTTTTGCTTATTTTGAGGTCCAAATGAGCATAGTGAGAGCTCCCAATGAGCAAAAAAAATAGCGTTGGAATTATGATAAAGATTGTAAAAACCTAATACTTCTATTGCTACCACTTAATATATTGCATCCAAAAATTTGTCTAGTAGGACCTACTAATTGGCTTCTTTATTTTTGTCTCTTTTAGCCCTCAATTTCATTCCCTTTCCTTTGTTTTTTTTTTTTTCTTTCACCCTCTTTACTCCTCTTCAATTCATCTCAACCTCCATGTCAAATTTGATAAATCTTTTATGTCCTCATTTTTTTTATGATTCAATATCCTGATGAAACAACCTGTTACAGTCGAACTAATTTTTAGAGCCATCATTATTCACTTGTAGTATGGTGAACAGGTTATCTCCTAAATATTTTATAATGACTACTAATTTGTTACAGGATAGAAAAAGGAAGAACAATTATAACCATTCTGAAGAAAATAATTGAAGAACTAAAGAATTGTTAAAACAAAATAAAAAATTAGAAAAAAACCAAATTATGAACCCTAATTTTTGAAATGACTGAATTTTATCTTTTGAAACAATTGTAAAACTTTGAATCATCCTAAAAGTTGTCGAATCAACTAAATAGAGGTTATCTCCTAAACTAATTTTAGAGAATTAGGAAACAATTTTGAATTTGGGATGAGCTTATGAGAAATAGGAAAAGAAATAGCTATGTTTTATGAAGTATCAGAGGGATTAGCAAAAAAAGTGTAGAAAATCGGAATTCAGTTAATAGGCCCCTTCGAACGATTTTTGGATGGAATTTGTTAAGTGGTAATGATATATTATATTTTGGTAAACAAAATATAGTTATTTAATTTTTTATAAAAGTCGTTATTTGAATAAAAGTGTATATAAAAAGTAATTATCTAGGATTTATCCTTAAAAAATAAGTAAAAATAAGGCAAGATGAACAAATCTATATTCCATCCATTTCTTTTTAGTTTTTTCACTTCACTTTGGAAGAGAACCAAGGAGGAAGTCTAAAAATATAAGAGAGAAACTGAAAAGGTGGAGAAAGAAACTAAAAAGTGGGTTAAAATATTAAAAATCGAATGGGGTGGAAAAAGACGACAAAGTAGATGAGACATGTTACCAAAAATGGAAAAAACAACGGTATATAGATTAAAAAAAAAAACAGACCAAAAAAGAAAGTGTGTATAGTAAAAAGAGACGGATGGAGTATATCCTTTCTTTGGAGGGTTTGGGAGGGTGGGGATAGAAGTTCATCACATCTCATTTCCTTGCCGTCAGGCCTCATGTTCCCTTTTGGTGCATAGGGCCGCCTTTTTTGGGCTACTTAAATCGTTATGTTACCACCTTGTATCTCCTCAAGTACAAGTGCAAACAGCTGGTTTTGTCCATGGAAATTATCATCAATGGTTCAAATTGGAATATATACATGCATCAATTCCATCCCGTCGCAGGATTGGTCAAGTTCTTCAAATTATTAAGGTTGTAAGGGTCCATGGAGCATTAATGACTACAAGTATCATCTATAACCTATGAAATATGGTCCATATCCTATGCATATTCATCCTTATGTCCATATGAGGATAATATTCAGTTCACTAGAAATTGGGACCGCAATTCATCATCTACATATACTTTACATTTTCATAGCTCTGTGATTTTCAAATTAATGCATTAAAGTGCAAGAATGGAAACTCAATCAAAACCTAATGTTACTTCATTTGCTATTCTGCGGAATATAAATAGTATATTGTCATAAATAACTAAAGGTAGTAGTGTAAAATATACATGGGGTAGGCAGTATTGGAGATAAGTGTTAGACTTAGTCTAACATTATCTTTTATTATTGTAAATGTATAATATTATCTCCTATCTTGTTGTAGCTTAGGAAATCAGTTTGTTAGCATTGTAATCTTGTAATTCTATCCTATACTTGGTTGTTATACGTAGCTATCCTTTAGCACTTAAGTTGTATAAATACTACTGCTTAATTAATGAAAACTTCAAGCTTTCTCAAATCTGTCATGGTATCTGAACAGGTTATATCCCTCCTAAACACAATTTTTTTTTGGCCTCCCTCTTCCTTCCTTCAACCATGGCCAACTTTACTATTCCGAGTGACGTTGAACCCACCTAACCTCTAGTCATCGTCTCCCTCCCCAATATCCTCAAACTTACCAACACTAATTATCTCTCCTGGAAGCTTCAATTAGAAGCTACTCTCATTGGCTATGGTCTTTTCAAGTACCTTGAGGGTTCACACCCTTTACCCTCGCCCTTTACCACCGCCACCTCTGCGTCATCTACCACTCCTTGTCCCAACCCAGCGCACACCACTTAGGTGTGTCAGGACAAGATTTTATTCGGTGCACTCATTGGCACCCTCGACTCCTCTATTGTACCACTTGTCTCTCGTGCTTCCACGGGCAAGGAAGCATGGGATATCCTTGCTCACACGTTTGCCCGCAATTCTAGGGGTCATGCTAAACTTCTTAAGGCCCAATTTTGCAATATCACCAAAGGTTCTCGTACCAATCCTGAATATATGAATGTTATTCGTATATGTGATGATCATCTTGCTATTCTTGTTGAACTTATCACTCCCAAGGATCTCATTGAGCGTGTGATCGATGGTTAACAAGACCCCAACTTCAATGCTGTTTCCAATGCTGTGAACCCCCGTAATATCTTAATCTCGTTTGATGAATTATATGAGAAACTATGGGTCCGTGAGGTCTCTCTTACCAACCCTACTACCCCGTCTCCCACGCCTCTCCCTGCCACGACCCTTTACACCACCACTCGCTCATCCTCATCCTCTCACCCTGCTGCCAGCCGCGTCCATGACGCCTCCCCTCGTGCCCACCGCACTTCGCCATCCACCAAAACCAACAACTACCACCACAAAAGATCCAAATAATAACAGGGCCAAATGCTTCAACACTCACTTCTTTCATTGCTGCGCTTGCTTCACGGTTTGCGTTAAAAGATCTTGGCACCCTCTCCTTTTTTTGGGTGTCGAGGTAGTTAGGTCCCGTCTTTGGGCTATTTCTTAGCCAGGAAATACATACTCGATCTCCTGGATCGCTTGGGCATGAGTGATGCTAAACCCACTCCCACACTAATGGTTGTCACGCAAACTTTGCTAGCGCTCTCAGGCACGCCTCTTGAAGCTCCCACTGATTATCGTGCTGCTTTTGGGGAGCTTCAATATCATACTCTCACTCGTCTAGATGTGGCGTTTGATGTGAATCGCCTATCCCAATATATGCACCGTCCTACCACCGAACATTGGTATGCCTTAAAGCGTCTTATGTGCTATTTGTGTGGTACTCTTGACAAAGGCATCAGCATCTATTGTGACTCTCCACTTAGTCTTCATGCTTTCTCTGATGCAGATTGGACGGGTGATAAGGATGATTATATCTCGACTATGGGTCACGTTGTCTTTTTTGGTCGCATCCCTCTTACTTGGTGCTCCAAGAAACAAAAGTCTATTGCCAGATCCTTCCACGAGGCCGAATACCGAGCCGTGGCTGCTACCACTGCTGAAATTATGAGCATTCAAATTTTACTTAGTGAATTGGGTGTTGTGGTTTCTTCTTGTCCTGTTATCTATTGTGACAACTTAAGTGCTACTCACTTGAGTGCAAATCCAGTTTTTCATACAAAGATGAAGCATCTCTCTCTTGCATTTTCATTTTATTCGCGAATAGGTACAAAATGGGACTCTCCGTGTAACACATATGCCTACCGGTGATCAACTTGCGGATTTTCTAACCAAACCATTGTCTCGACCCAGGCTAGATGTTAACTGTCTAAGATTGGACTTGTTGATCTGTTTCGGTGATGAAACGATGTCGGACAAGGAAGTGTCCGGCAAGATAAGAGTAGGCGTCCGAGACTGGAAGTCTGCAAGAAAGACAAACGTAAACTACCCTCGGGGGGGACGCGAGGAAACCCCCTCCGACGCTCAAGTCAGTAAGTGCCCGATAAGGATTTTAGAGAGAGAAAGAGAGCTTAGAGTGTGAGAGAATGTACCTGTGGAATAGTACCATTTGGCTATTTATAGCAGTACTATTCATCTGACAGGGTGCGTAATCCTGTGACACGTGTATGACTGCGATGAGCTTGATTGGAGGAAAAATTATCCTCAAATGTGGCCGTGAACTCCATCTCGGACAACTTTTCATAAATGGTCTGGACTCTACTGGAGAGGGCGCGTTTGAAGTTTGTTGGTGTCGGCCACAAGAGATGTGTCCGACAGTGAGCTTGGATATACCCATACAACTAGCCCCCCCAGCATCATTGGGGGTCGTGACTGGCATTGATGTTGCATTGTGGACGCGAGTGAACTTGTGCCTGCTGGAGGCAATTTTTGCGTTGCCACGCGTTGCCCTGGGGAGAACTTCGAATTTCAAAAAAGTGTAATCATTACTTTTTCCTAGAATCCCGCCCACTTTTATTTTTTATTTAGGGTTTGACACTTGGCGCGCATCCCACAGGGTAGTTGATGAGACTTCTGATCCTGGCCGCTGAATTTTGACCTTATAAAGCCATTTTTCATTTTCTTTTTGTTTACTCTTCATCTTCAACCTTAAACTCTCTGGTTTGCACGGTTTCTTCAAGAACTTCAAACCTCCTTTTTCTTGCCAGAATCTTGCCTTTTTGTGACTAAATTTCCTTAAAAGTATTTCCGGTGCCTCTTCGTTTCTTATTTCTGAGGAATTTTAACGTTTTCGCCTCTTCGTGCGGGGTTTATTCGAGGGTCTCTCTTCAAAGTTTCCAACTTTCCGGTAAATTAGCTTTCTCCGGCGTTTGTAGAACTTGAAGATTCTTCGTTCGTGCTTTTGGGACACTTCATTGCGCTTTTTGGGAACCAGGCCGTGATTTTCAGGCCATTTTTCACCGGTCTTTCTCAGGTACCTTTTTCCAACTTCCCTTCAACTGTTTTTTTTTTGCTTCTTTCTTCTTGTAGAAACATGTCGGACTGCTCAGATAGCCAAAATACTTTGAGTGATAAGCTTGTGTCCGAAAGTGAGCCCTCGTCTCCTGCCTCCCTTGGTAGCGGACATAGTTCTTCTACCTCCAGTCCTAGGGAGGGGAGAACTCGTTTGTTAGCCGACCTGCCCCTTACTGCTGATAGGGATAGGGAACTTAGGTCTAAATTTCTTAATGACCGCTCTACCCCTGAGCAAGAGAATTTAACTTCCCAATATCTGTCCGCGAGGATGAGTGGTGATAGACAAACACTCCGAGAATTAAGGCATCAAATTTTAGCTCGCCGAACTGCTAGAAATCCTCCCCCTGATGCTGTTCCCGGACTAGATGTTCTGCCTTTGAGGGAGCATGCCTGGTTAGATAACTTAGCAGATGCTGGGGTTGTAGTGGCGGATGACTTTTATGACCGTCTTGCTCATGAAACCGGCCCTTCTCATCCACCTGTTATTGATTTAGGTTCTGACAACGATTCTATTGCTACAATGGACGAGACTGAGGGTCCTTCTATTTCTGGTCGGGATGAAAGTATTCGTCCAAACGAGATAGTTTTGGGGGAAAGTTCTAGCATGCCTCGAACTCTCGGCCCGAGCCGATCCCCCCGACCGCGAAGACGTCGAGCATTCTGGGATATGGCTGCCAGTGGATTATAGTAGTGGTCCGAGATCTACGGTTATCTGTAAATCTTGGCGACAATGCGCCATAGATCTCAACTACTGCGATGTTGCTGAGAAGTTGTATGCCTTCCCTCCAGAGTACAAGTTGATAATCCCGGACAAGGGATCAAAAGTGACTGATTGTCCGGCAGGGCATGTAGCTGTTTATGCGTACCATTTTGAATTTGGGTTGCGTTTTCCTCTAGATTTAGTTTTGGTACGGATTTTGAAGGCGTTCAATGTCTGCCTGGCTCAGTTGACACCCCTGGCCGTTAGGAACCTGATAGCTTATATTTGGACTTGTCGCTATTTAGGGTTTCCTGAGACACTCAACCTCTTCCGTCGTCTTCACTGGCTTCGACGGAACGGCTCCACTGAGAAGGGGTGGTGGAGTTTGATGACGGCCAAAAATAAACTGACCGTCTACCCTAAGTTGACTGGGTTGAAAGGGTGGCAGCCCGCTTTTTATTGGGTTAAAGTGCCGAATAATTTCCCTATCCGCCGCCACTTTACTAAACCGGTTACTCGAATGGAAGACGTTCCCTCTTATGGTCTTTCGTCGGATGAGCAAAAGGCTTTTGATTATTTTGAGTCTGAGGTCGGGACTATTACTGCCGTTGGTGAAGACACCGAGGGAAGGATCCCTTGCAAATGGCTTCCCATGCCAAGTACATACTCGGGAAATGAACCATTGTCGGCTTTATTTCTCTGTCGGACCCACCCAGAAGGTTTGCCTCTTGACTTATGGTCCGACGTGGGACTTGTACCCCTGTTTTTTGTTAATTAATATGATATTAATCCTTCTGTTTTGCTGTTGCAGGTCCCGTCAGTTTAGATCTCGAGGAATTGGGTCTCAACGAAGATTTGACGCCAATGTCTCGAACCCCTGAGGAACCCGTCTTTGATTATGACACTGTTCATAGCCTCACTGGGGGTCTCAGAGGTGCAGACCGTAGTCGTGGTGGTCGCCACTCTGGTCGGGCAGGTGTTCGTCGTACCGGCCGTACACCGGGGCGTACTCCCGGCCGTTCTACCGGACGTGGGGATCAGGAGTCTCCTCGTCCTGTTGTTCACGTTCCTGTTCGTCGCGGCGGGGGTAGCGTGACTGTAGGTCAAAGACGGCCTCGCGAGCCTTCCGACAATAGTCCCAGCAAGAGGCAAGCCCTCGATGCTGCTGCTTCTGAAACACAGCAGCCGGAGGCCGCCATTACTGCTCCGGACCCTAATCCCATCCTGGAATCATCTGCTACCAGGGTTTCTCCCCTGAACGCTGCGATCGACAGCATTGGGACGGCACTGGGATCTGGCTCTTCCATGCGCCAAAAGATTTACGACATCCTTAGCTCCCCCAGCTTTTTGACCAACCTTGGACCGGGAATATTTTCTCGGATCCATGAGTGGATTGAGCATAAAGAGGTTATTCTTAGTGCCGCTGTGAAGGCTGCATTTTTTCGTCCCCCTTCTGTCCCCGGGAAAATCTATCAACCCAACTAGGACGTGAGGGAAGACGAATCACTATATGCTGATATTCCTGCTAATGGCGGTACTCTTGGATATCGCCTTCTGAAGGGCATTCAGTTGCCAATTGACTGCCCGGCCGTCCAACTTGCTCACGACCTTGCTGTGGTAGGATTCATGATTCGATTTTTTTTTTTTTTTTTAATATCGTCTTTCTGATGCAGACTAACAATTCCGCCATTGAGCTTATTGAACAATTTGTCCATTATCAATCTGAGTGTGATAGACAAAAACAATCCTTGGACGAGCTTCAAACCCAACTCGATGCTGCCCGAGTTCACTCTGACGATATACAGCAGCAGCTTGATGCCGAGAAGGAATCGCGGGCAGTTGTTGATGTTGAACTGGCGGATTTGCGAATTAAGGCTGCCAAGGTTGAGCAGGCCGAGAAGAAATCAGCAGAACTTGAATCTACATTGGTTTCCATCAAGGATGAGATGGCCACAGCCTATTTCTAAGGCAAAGGATGATGCCTAAGGGCCAGCCGTGGCGGATTTTAAAAAAATCTGAAGAGTTTGTTGGTATGTTGGGAGAGAGATATGATGGCGGATGGGTAGCTGCTAAAAGATGTGTTTGCCACTCTCATCCGGATTTCAACTGGGAAGAGATGGAAACCGCTTTTGCAGAAGGTGTTCATACACGCCCTTTAGAGGGTGAACCCTTCATCTGCGATGAGCATGTTATTGCTAATGTTCTTCCCGTCGCTCAGGATGAAGAGGTGCTTCTTCCTTGATGTTTTTGGCGGTCATCTCCAGGCTCTTCAGTTGATTCTAATAGCTGTTAGAATTTTGTTTTTCTAATATTTTGTAAACCTTGAATTCGGCCCAATATGGCATGTACCTTGGATAAGCTTTACTATTACAATTACCGTTATGAATTTTTGGTGCCCTTTTTGGTGGTCGCCCACATTTTTGCTTGTAGTTGGCCGCCATGCCAGTAATTAGTAATGAAGCTTAATTTTTTGTGAGCTTCTGTTTTCTTCTACTTTCGCTTTATATCGGAGTATCCTTGCTTTATGGCTGTTTTTGTACTTAGACACGTTATATGGTCTTTTTGCACGTGGCCCGTTATGTGGCCGTTTTGTACTTGGACCCGTTATATGGTCATTTTTGCACGTGGCCCGTTATGTGGCCGTTTTGTACTTGGACCTCGTTATATGGTCATTTTTGTACTTAGACCTGTTATATGGTCATTTTCGTACTTAGACCTGTTATATGGTCATTTTTGTACGTGGCCTGTTATGTGGCCGTTTTTTTTTACTAATAAAACGTGGCGTACATAAAATAAGCGTAAAACAATTAATGGAATGCTCATGAGAACTTATATTATTGATACGAAAAAGTAACGGCCCTTGGCCTTTTACATGAGATATCTATGCATAGTATTTTTTTTAAAACACTTGTGTTCCAAGAATTCTTTAGTTCAATGCCGTCCATTGTTCTCAAGACAAAGGAGCCGGGACCAATTTCTTTAGATATCTCGATATGGCCCTTCCCAGGTTCTTGTCGTTAACTTCCCTCGCCGTGAGCTTTTCCGGTGGCTGCCGTTCTTCGTAGTACTAGATCTCCTTTTGTTAACGGCCTTTCAAGAACTCTCTTGTTATATGCTCTACTGATACGATTTTTGTATGCAGCAGCTTTGAGTTCCGCTATCAACCTTGTTTCTGCTAGAAAATCTAGATTTTCTCTTAAGGCTTGATCATTGTTCTCTAGATCTTTGTATTTAATCCGATATGATGGTAAACCAACTTCTATCATGTGGATCGCTTCCGTTCCGAAAGCTAGCTTGAATGGACTTTCTCCCGTTGCCTCCTTTTTTCGTTGTTCTATTGGCCCATAATATCGGCTGAATCATATCGGCCCAAGCTCCCTTGAGTTCATCCAACTTCTTCTTTAAGGTTGCGAGAATCTGTTTGTTAGCGGCTTCGGCCACCCATTGCTCGCGGGTGACATACGGCTGAAAATGCGAACTTGACTCGAACTCGGACGTAAAATTTTTGATTGGCCGACAGTCAAATTGCGCGCCGTGATCGAAGACTATCGCAGCTGGTATACCAAACCTTGTCATTATACTTTGCCAAATGAATTTTTTGACTTGATTCGACTTTATTTTTGCAGTCGGCTCTGCTTCGATCCATTTTGTGAAGTCGTCGATACCAACAATCAAGAATCTTCGGCCGGCAGTGGCTGTTGTAAAAGGTCCAAGGATATCCAAACCTCATTGTGCAAACGGTGTCGGACATATTATAGGCTGGAGGTCGTTCGCGGGTCTATTGATGATGGGAGCAAATCTTTGACACTTGTCACATTTCCTGACGTAACCTTGCGCGTCTGCCAACATACTTGGCCAATAATATCCAGCTCTCAATGCCTTTAATGCTAATGCTTTGCCCCCAATGTGATTTCCACAGATCCCCTCATGTATCTCCTCCAAAATTTTTCCCGACTCCCATGCCGTTGCACATTTTAATAGCGGTAAGCTAAATGATTTCTTATATAGCTCATTCTGGTAAATGACATACCAATTTGCTTGCCTCTTCAGCTTCCTAGCTTCCATCGCGTTCGAAGGGAGTGAGCCCGTGAGTTTATAAGCCACTATTTGACTGAACCATTCGCCTTGCTGATTGACAGTATTTACAATCACGGTTTTTTGGTGATGCTCTTCTCTTTCAAAACCTCCACCATAACAAGCATCTTTCAATGTTCAAAGAATCGAACTTCGCGTTTCGAGAGTGCGTCCGCTTTAGTGTTCTCGGCCCTGGGGATGGCTTGAACATCAAAGTGAGTCAGTTGGGCTATCAATTCTTTGGCCTTTTCCACGTACTTTTGCATATTTGCTTCTCGGACCTCAAACTCTCCTTTCAACTGGCCATTAACTAGCTGCGAGTCCGTTTTCAAAGATACGCTTTTGGCCCCAGCTGATATGCACATCCTCAATCCTGCGATTGCTGCCTCGTATTCTGCCTCGTTGTTTGACGCTGGGAAGGTGAACTTGATGGCGTATTCAAAAATATTTCCTTTCGGGCCGGTCATTACAATGCCGCCCCGAGCCACTTGTCGCCGACGAGCCATCTACCTCTAACGACCAAGTGCCATCTTCCACTGCTCTTCGTCGTAAGATGCCTCCACGATAAAATCCGCCAGTGCCTGAGCTTTTATCGCGGTCCTCGGCTTGTACTGTATATCATATTCGGACAACTCCACTGCCCACTTCAAAAGACGCCCTGAGCTATCCATCTTTTGCAAAGCCTTTTCCAGCGGTTGATTTGTCAAAACCTGAATGGGATGACAATCGAAATATGGCTCGAGCTTTGGGCTCGCTATGATCACGGCCAACGCCATCTTCTCAATCAGTGATAGCGGCTCTCGGGCCGTTTAGGATGTGATCGATAAAGTATATCGGTTCTCGCCTCTTTTCTTTTTCAACCAATAGAAATCGCGACGGTTTTTGAAGAAGCCGAGATATATAATCGCAATGTATCCCCCATTTCTGGCCTGGTGATGGTGGGTAGAGTCTTTAAATGATCCTTGACCGCGACGAAAGCTTGGCTTTGCTTCTCGCCCCATTCAAATTTCTTGTTTCCTCTCAATAATGCGAAGAAAGGCAGGGCCTTGTCGGCCGACTTGGAGATGAAACGAGTTAATGCGACCATCCTCCCTAGGTTAGTCTTTGCACGTCTTTTATTCCTTTCGGCTCGGCGGATCCATGATAGCACGCACTTTATCGGGTTAGCATCAATTCCCCTCTTCTGACCATGAACCCTAGAAACTTTCCCCGCCCTAACTCCGAATACACATTTTTTCGGGTTGAGCTTCATCTTGTATCTTCTCGTAGTACTAAAGGTCTCTCTTAAATCATCAATATGCTCGCGGTCTGCTTTTGCTCTTGACGATTGAGTCGTCCACATAAACCTCGATATTCCTTCCCTTCGCTCAAGCAAATATTTTGTCGACCAATTTCGGTATGTGGCCCCCGCGTTTCTCGAGCCGAAAGGCATTGCTTTATAATTAAAGACTCCACGATCGTGATGAAGGCCGCTTTCCTCCTATCCTCTTCCGGTAAGGCCGATCTCGATGGTAACCTGAGAACGCGTCCATAAAGCTCAAAAGAGCATGCCCGCTAGTTGAATCTACCAATTGATCAATTCTTGGCAAGGGATAACAGTCTTTTGGACACGCTCTATTAAGATCCGTGAAATCAACACACATCCGCCATTGACCATTCGATTTTTTCACCATAACGACGTTTGCGCCCACTCGGGTAATCACGTACTTCAATAAAGTCGGCCGCTAATAACTTATTAACTTCTTCTCTGACGGCCTTGTTCTATTCTATTGAAAAATTCCTTTTCTTCTGCTTGACTGGGCGGACCGAGTTGTCGACATTCAGACGATGGACCATCACGGTCGGATCTATTCCCGGCATCTCATCCGCCGAGAACGCGAATACATCGGCGTTTTCTCGAAGGAGAGTCACCGGAGTTGATCCCGACCTCTCGGATCCATGTCCGTTCCGACGCCTACAGTCCTTTCGGATCATCGCCCAACATTTCTAACTTGGACTCTCCATCGGGCTTGGGCCTTGGCAAATCTTCTGGTCGTACTTCTAGCTCCTCCATGGTTACCTCCATGGCATTTTCATTCTTTTCCTCAGATGGTTCTTCTGCCGCGACCTTCTTCTTAGCTCTCTTTTCCTTTCTTGATGGCGGACATAGTTCTTCAACAGGAACCCTTCTTGCTGGCTGCTTCAAAGCCGTTAAATAACATGATCTTGCTGCTTCCTGGTTTCCCCTGATCTTCGCTGTTATACCCGAATTGGATACGTACAGCATAGTCAAGTGATAGGTAGATACCACTCCCTGTATGTCATGAATTAACGGCCGTCCAATGATTGCATTGTAGGCTCCCGAACGTCTACTACCAAGAACTCGGCCATCACATCCCTGGCTTCACTATTTTCGCCCACCTTGGCCCGGCAATTTTATAATGCCTTCGGGTATTGCGGATGCTCCGGTGAATCCGATCACCGGGTACCGAACCGGGCCGTAAGTGCTCCCGCCAATCATTAATTTTTCGAAAGTAGACGGGGAATAAAATATTGGCGGAACTACCTCCATCCACCAAAATTCTGTGAATCAAACAATTTGCAACTTTTAAGGTGACCACTAGCGGGTCGTCATGAGGATAAATCACGTGCTTTGCATCCTCCAATGAGAACGACATGGCGAGGCATGGTCGGTGGCTTTCTCCACTTGGCGACTCTCGTTAAAGTTCACCTGATGCCGGAACTCCTTTAAACCGGCTTTTGCCCCGCCGACACTTCCGCCATGAATTGGACCGCCACTAATCACATGAATTTCTCCTATCCAGGGATCGAACATTCGATCTCTCGGGTTTCATCAAGTCGCCTTCACTTGTCGAGCTTTATATTGGGTGAAATACCCTCTCGCGGATGAGATCCTCCAAATTATCCTTAAGGTGCCGCGGTCTTCGGTTAAATGGCCGTGATCTCCATGAAAATCACACCACTTGGTCTTATCCCGATTTTTATGAAACATCTTCTTCGGTCTCTCGCCATTTGTCACTTTCCTTGTTCATTGTGAAAATTTGTGCCGGGAGGTAGTGAGCCGAGTGTACGCCTCAAATTTATCTTTACGTTCACTTTTTTCTCGGCCATCCCGCTCTCGGTCATTTCCTTTTTGACCATATTGGATTCTCTTCTTTCGTCCCGGCCACGATCAACTTCACGACCTTTGTCTTTCCGTGACTTATCTTCCTTCTTCTTCTCGTACTCCCGATGCTGGCTACTAGCTGCCTTGTCAAATTCCTCTCCTCTTATGAAATCATTTGCTTTGCCCAGCACTGGCCCCAACGATGTGAAAGATTTTCGGCCAAGATAACTCCTGAACGCAGTTCCTTCTCTTAACCCCGACATCAATGCTAAAACCGCTACGTCCTGCTGTAGCCGGGGAATAGATACAGCCTCCACATTGAAACGCCCGATGTAGTCTCGGAGAGATTCGGTCTCGCCTTGTCTGATTGACAATAATTCCCCAGTAGTACGCTCACGACGCCTGTTGCTTACGAAGTGAGTACTAAACATGGACGAGAGTTGAGAAAAACTGGATACATTACTGTGTTTGAGACTTTTAAACCAAGTCTCGAGCTATGCCGGTGAGAGTGGACGGGAAAACCTTGCACCGGATAGCATCTATCTCGCGTGTACAAATACATGTGTCCTTCGTAAGCCGCGACATGATCGTCGGGATCTGAGCTGCCGTCAAACTTGCATGATGGCATTTTGATTCGCGGCATTGGGTAATTAAGAACCTCAGGAACAAATGGGGAGAGTTTCGGCTTGATTAATAGATGTCCGCCACCCGAATAGTTGCTAACACCTGTGGTGCTGTACTCTCGGTATGAGCGACTGCGGGACTCTTCTGAGTGATTGAGATCCTCAGTTTCCAAATCGACTTCCTCGTACTCTGGATTGTCAATTTGTTCCTTCATCTGACGGTCTTCCGGCATTAACGTGCGCATCCTTCTTACTGGCGTACCGTCAACGTTTCTACCGGCCATGGCCAGTGATCGTTTACGGTGCTGAACGCCTCTTGTGTTACTAGCAGGAATGCTACTAGGCTGTGGAGTGCCTTGTAACATCTGGATGAAGGACGCCACAGTTTGCAGCTGATCCGGCGAGAATTGGCTCAACTGGGCCAAGTTGAAAGGAACAGCATCAGGATTTACCAGAGCAACATTGTTTTCCGGAGTACGCTGGTCATTGCCCTCTGGCATGTTGGGATGGAACTGAGGTACGCCGAGGGATCTGGTGATAGGCGGATGAGAAGATCCTTGCCCGATCTCCAACCCCGATGGACCACGACTTGCGTCGTTTGTCTTTTCCATGACTGCTTCGCAAGGATAGGAGGCCCCTCCTTCTAGCGCCAAGTTGTTTCGGTGATGAAACGATGTCGGACAAGGAAGTGTCCGGTAAGATAAGAGTAGGCGTCCGAGACTGGAAGTCTGCAAGAAAGACAAACGTAAACTACCCTCGGGGGGGACGCGAGGAAACCCCCTCCGACGCTCAAGTCAGTAAGTGCCCGATAAGGATTTTAGAGAGAGAAAGAGAGCTTAGAGTGTGAGAGAATGTACCTGTGGAATAGTACCATTTGGCTATTTATAGCAGTACTATTCATCTGACAGGGTGCGTAATCCTGTGACACGTGTATGACTGCGATGAGCTTGATTGGAGGAAAAATTATCCTCAAATGTGGCCGTGAACTCCATCTCGGACAACTTTTCATAAATGGTCTGGACTCTACTGGAGAGGGCGCGTTTGAAGTTTGTTGGTGTCGGCCACAAGAGATATGTCCGACAGTGAGCTTGGGTATACCCATACATGATCGACCACCCATCTTGCGGGGGAATATTGGAGATAAGTGTTAGACTTAGTCTAACATTATCTTTTATTATTGTAAATGTATAATATTATCTCCTAACTTGCTATAGCTTAGAAAATCAGTTTGTTAGCATTGTAATCTTGTAATTCTATCCTTATACTTGGTTGTTATACGTATCCATCCTTCAGCACTTAGGTTGTATAAATACTTCTGCTTAATTAATGAAAACTTCAAGCTTTCTCAAATCTCTCAGGCAGAACACTCAACTAGTATATGTTTTGCTGTCTACTTTTTTTTTCTTTCGGGGCATGAAAATTCAATCACATGCTTACTTGAGAATAAATAATAAGGGGAATCGAACCATTTGGTTTTGTCTGATGAAATTTGGTTTGACAAGGCTTCTTTGGATGAGACTCTTGTCAATACTTGATTCGAGGACTTTTTTCCATAATCAACAAGTAGTTGGTTGTGATGGGGATGAGTTATATACTCCAATTCTTGTTATAGAATATGACCGTATGAGTAGAGATGATCAAGAATTCAATCCTAATTAGTTGACACATAAATTTGGATATATAAAAGTGAAAGTATTAATTGATTATTACCTTTGTATTATCTTTTGGAGCCTTTTTTTTTACGAAATAACATATTCTCTTCTATATAAATAAATAAATACTTAAGCAAATTTAAGGTGCACTTTCTTAATCTTATAAATTATACAAGTTTTATGGATGATCAAGTTCAATCAAGTAGTATAAGTATAAGTTGAAATCACACCCAATTAGATCTAATAAGTTCAACTTAATTTTAATATTCAGTTGAAAATAGCATATCCTCAAAAATTAAGTGTATTTAAAAATAAGTACACCCAAGAAATATATAATAGTGCAATATATCAATAGTTTTTTTTTTAAAAAAAAAGCTTAAACAAGTCCCTAAATTCAAAAGAATCACATGAGCCTTAACGCCCTTAAGCCTATAACTCGTGTGATGAGCAGGCAATCCAACAAAACGTGGGACTTGTATTTTTGAAGACACCTTACCTTTTCTGGTAATGTTGCACATGCTATTTTCAAGTTTCTTTCTTGTATAGTACTTTTTGCCCTTTTACAAAACTAACATAAGTTTGATATTTGATGTTAACATCTGAAGTCGCCACAATAATATTTATCTCCGCACGGTCTTTTCTAATCCTCTAACATAGACATAATAGCGAAATAGCCATCTTAAAAATGAATTTACTAAAAGTTGTTCATGCACTTGGGAGTTGGGAGTCTTTAAAAAGTAGCGGAATAGCCAGCTTGATAATGAATTTACTAAGTTGTTCGTGCATTTGGAAGTTAATAAAAAAAATTAGGGATAATAAGCTCTTTTTTTGTTTTAATAGATTGGTAAGATGAATAAACTCAAGGTTACCCTTACGGCTTACACAAGGCTCGATCAGAAGCCCAAGCACTTGAAAAGAGGGGGGAATGGTAAGAAAAATCCTCTTCCAAGTGCCCCACACTTGGTGGGAGGATAAGAAGCTCCTAAAAATTAAAGTGGCTAAGGTAGCCATCCCTCCTCCTAAATTACGTAGTTTATTTATCTACACACGTGTATGCGCGCGCGTATATTAGATAACGCGCATTGTAATTCCAAGATATTCTCCACATGGTGCCTCCTTAATACAACTGAATTTTGTCATGTCAATCTCCACATCAACCACTTACCAAATTTAATGTAATTTACATAGATAAAAATGTAATAAAACCACTTGAATGATATAAGAAAAATTATTTATTGAGGTATCTATTATCAGTTATTCCTTCAAACTAAAAATTGTACGTAAATGTTACTCTATTAGTTTCACATTGACATTTATCAAATGAAATCGTAATGTCATACTAATACATGCAAGGATCCAGGGAATTATCCGATTCAATAACTAGCTAGGTATTAATATTTTTCCTCCGTTTTTTAATACTTGCAAGGACCAAGGAAAGAGATAGAGAGCGATTAAAAAGAACCTCCATAAGTAAATAGGAAACGTTGCAAGTAGGGCTGTGCAAAGACCAGGTCGGACCGGACCGGACCGGACCGGACCGCGGTCCTTGGCTCACAAAAAATCCCGATTCTGGGTTTCCGGTCCAGACCAGTTGGACCGAAATTTCTATTATTTTAGTAAAAAAAATATTTATATGTTAAAAAAAGTTCAAAAAGGTAGAAAGTTAGAAAGTTAAAAACCTACTATTTATTACTTTAGGATTATTGTTATTAAAATTATTAATTTTTAATGTATCTAATTTATAAACATATTTAAATAAAATAAAAAAATACTTTTTTTTATAAAAAAAAATATATAGATTCCGGTCCAACAGGTCCAAAATCAGACTACACCGTAATAATTCCGGTCCCGGTCCAAGAAAATCTCAGATTCCGATCCACCGGTCCAGCCGGTTCTGATCCGCTCCAGGTTTCGAACACTCCTAGTTGCAAGTATTAAAAATCGGAGGAGGTAATTAGTATCATACTATACTATACTCCTTACTTTGGTTTCTTTTTATAAGACAGGTAGGGTCTTCTAAATTTACTTTGACAATCAATACCTCTTAGGAAAAATTGTCAAGAATAAGCCAACCTTTGGTCGATCTTCTCAAAATAAGTTAGCCTTTTGATTATTTTACAATAAGTTTAACTTTCGTACCCCTTAATTTTAAACAAGTCATGACCTGTTATTTATCTCTTTAACAGGTTTGAATCACACGTGTGGCTACTTTTTTTTTTTGGTGAAAGAGGGCATCATAATAACTTAAACATGCATCAAGTTAGGGCTTGAATAACCCATTACAATCCATCATAATAAGATCATTACAAAACGTAGGGGGGAAGGGGAACTCCCTAAACTCGTTCACTTGCAGACAATTCTTTCGGCATTCTTTCGCTAAAGCATCGGCCACTTTGTTATAGTCACGCCTCACGTATGCGAACTTCACTTCCTTGAATACCTGAGAGTACTCCCTACATTTCAAAACTACATGAGTATAGGCATCCACAAACACATGATCCTGATTAATCCGGTGTATTGCTTCTTGACAGTCCGAGACAATTAGTACATTATTAAACAATTCCTGCTGAGCCAACATTAGTCCATGAATTATTGCAATAATTTCTGCCATGAGTGCATCTAAGGTATAAATTGTTTTTTGAAAACCCATGATCCAACCTCCATTTGTAGACCGTATACACCCCCCAATCCCTGAAAGTTCAACCCGATGGGTAAAGGAAGCATCCACCGAGACAAGCACCCAGTTTGGAGGAGTGTGGGGCAAGACATTCGCGACCAATTGGGTTTTGGGGTTCTGAATTTTTACCGAGGAGAGGACTTCCCAGGCAGCGAAGACCGCTTTCTTTAGCGTGATTACGGGGGGAGGGTGGATAATCCCTTCAAAGAGGTACTTGTTCCTGTTAACCCAGATTTGGTGACAAATAAATGGGAAGAGGCAACGCCACTCAAGGCCTTGAATACGGTCCATTTTACCTAAGTTCAACTCGAGCCAGTCGTTAGCCACTGGAATGTCAGATGCAATGTCAAAATTAATAAGATCCCAAACATGTGTAGCTTTCTCACAATCACGCAGAACATGCAATATGTCTTCTTCAAAGGAGTCACATACATTGCAAATTGGGTTTGGCACTGTCTTCCTCCCAAATATAAGTGGTCTGATTTTTTTAGTTTATAATTTTATTGTTAATGCTGACTTTACTTTTATTGTTAAAAAATTGAAATAATGTTATTACAAAAACTCTCCTCTGCTGACTTCTTCCACCTCCAGCAGCACCCCCTGGCCCCTCTCATCTCCCTTCCCCAACCCTTCAAGTACAGCACTGTACTCCAGTCTCCAGCAACAAATACTACCCCCTCCCTCCTCCACCATCCCCTCCCTTTGAATTCAAACTACAGCACTCCACCAACAACCCTTCAGTCCGAGTCAAAGCAATGTTAGCCACCGCTAGATCAATCGTCGGAAAATAAAGCGTCGGAAAATCAGCTGGACAATTACCACCATACAAAGAAGCTCTTCACCGTTAAATTCAAAGTGGAGGAGGTTCTAAAAATTAAAAATTAAAAATTAAACAGAAAGAAGTAAAACGGGGAGGAAGAAAAATAAATGACACTCCCCCTCACATGTGAGCCCATCTGAAATAACACCCCTACATGGGGCAAACACTATTATTGGGCCCTCCCTATGTGGAAACAACAATGGGTCAGGATCGTTCTGCTCTGATACCATGACAAAATTCATCATTGGACCTGCACACACAGCCCACATTGGGAAAAGAGAATGACCACACATAAGCCTGGATTGAGGGTCCATCCTAAAACCATTCGTGCAATAGGAGGAGTAGCGATTAGGCATATGTTAGTAATGCTCTTTCTCTTTTTCTGATATTGGGACAATTTCACATGTGGGTTAACACCTTAACAATAAAAGAATCAAAATCCAAAAATTCAGAACCCCCCCACCCCCTTCTTTCCTTCGTCTTCGTTGCTTACTTCGCAGGTCGCAGCACTATACCTCGTCATCATCATGAATAATCTGATCTGAATAATCAACATCCCGTGGCTCGGATTCGCTCTGCTCATAAGTCATAAGTAAAGTTGCGGGTGCAGCTGAGGTTGGAGAAATTTCAAGAATTTCTGCCATGTTTTGCTGCGGGCGCGTTACTCAATGATGAGATGGGAGCTGCGTGCTGCGTTTGTGTGGGGCTGCGAAGGTGATGGTATTGGAGCTTGGCTGGAGCCTGGAGGTGTGGTGATGATTAGGGTGGTTTTGTTGGTGAGGTGGTGTCAGTGTGGCTTGGGAGTTTGTGCTGCGTGATGGTGGAGATGTGGTGAAATGGTGCGTATCGGTATAGTGGTGATTGTGAAGGTGGTGGGGGCGTGGAGGCAAGCTGATGAAGGTGATCTAAAGGTGGTGGATTTGAGAGAAGGTGGAGGAGGGATAAAAAGAAAATTTTATAAATTGTTAAAATACTAAAATACAAACAATAATACAATATATCTACGTAAAACAATACAAAAATAAACAAGAAATATAAAAATATGAATAAAAGAACAAAAATATCAAGCCGTTACCGGTAGAACCGGTCTTTGGTCACTTGACTTGTTTAAAATTAAGGGGTATGCAAGTTGGACTTATTATAAAATAATCAAAATGCTAACTTATTTTGAAAAGACAGGCCAAATATTGGCTTATTCTTGATAAATTTTCCTACCTCTTATTATATGTTAGATGAAATTACAAATAGAAATTAAAGCATTATATAGATTCATCATAAACTTAACTTCATAATATCATTTCTTTAATATATACATAAAACAGAAGTAACAATGCTCAAAAAAATTGGATCTTCAACAATGTGTGTGACTTATAAAAAACTAGTAGTATAGAAACTTAAAGCTTAAGTTTTCATCGATATTACGTATGGGTATAATAAAATAACATTCTGTAAAGAACGAAGTGATCTAATAAAGAGGCAATCAGCTCTTCGAGAAAACTATACGTTTTAAGGATTAATGAAATTTATGCACATGTGTACATGTTATTAACAAGTGTGACTCAATAATAACTTTTTTTTTTTGATAAGGTAAGATGAAGTCCCATGCAAGTAGGGGGTTTGGAATTAGGGATCCCTCCTTGCATGGGATGAGACTCGATCCCAGGATCTCTGGGATCGGAGGTGATGCTGACACCATTGCAGCTATCACCCGCCGCTCAACTCAATAATAACTTACTTAGGGGTCGTTCAATTCACTATTTTGGACTCCAAGAAACGGAATCAATTGCGATTTCCTTTCTTCTTGTTTGGTTCAACCCCTCATCAATCCATTGCCATTACTTGATGCTAATAGATTCCCACAATTTGTTACCTTCCCCTCCCCCTCAAGTAACAAAATCCAATACTTAGTGGTAGTGGTTACCATTCATTTCCATTCCTTGACTTGAACCAAACATTCAATAAAGGTAACCATTTTTGTTACCATTTCCCTCCTCTGTTTGTATCAATTTCCCTTTCAATTAGGGGTGCTAATCGAGTCGAGCAGCTCGTGAGCAACTCGAGCTCGACTCGGTCAAAACTCGACTTGAGTTAGCTCGGCTCGAGCTCGACTCGGCTCGAGCTCGACTCGGCTCTAAACCTTAACGAGCACGAGTTGAGCATGACCCTGCTCGACTCGTTAAGCTCGCGAGCAACCCGATAATTTTTTCTTAAATATTATTTTTCTAAAAGTTTACTTTATTTAATAAAAAAGTTTATTAAAAACTTGAGATATATGGACAAACTTACCAAGCCCAATAAAATTTAACTTTATGGTCCATGACCATAATTCATAAACTAGTAATATTTGGGATTTTGAATGTTTTAAAATTGTTTTGTTATAGTTTGTTTGTTATGTAAGAGACTAAGAGTTATGTAATTGTATCTTTGGATCATATTGTTTGTAAGATCGAGTGCCTTGAATCTGGTGAAGCGCGAGGCAAAATAGGCAAGTTGGGAGCTCGCCCGGTCAGCCAGGCAGTTTCGCCCGGCCGGGCGGTGGGGCGCCTGCCCGGGCGGTTTGGCCCAGGTGACCGGGCAAGTCAGTTTTGAAGACGCTGCTGTTTTTGGCTTGCGCACCCGACCGGGCGGTCCCGCCCGAACGGGCGAGCGTGATTTTGACGTGGGATGGCGATTTCCGAATCGGGCTATAAATAGGCTTTTAACCTAATTCGTTTATTCGACGATTTAGTTCATAATCACATCTGTAATCTGTTTTCCTCAAGATCAATAAAACTATTCTCTCTCTCTGCCCGTGGACGTAGCCAACACTCCGTTGACTTGACTTGTTTAAAATTAAGGGGTATGCAAGTTGGACTTATTATAAAATAATCAAAATGCTAACTTATTTTGAAAAGACAGGCCAAATATTGGCTTATTCTTGATAAATTTTCCTACCTCTTATTATATGTTAGATGAAATTACAAATAGAAATTAAAGCATTATATAGATTCATCATAAACTTAACTTCATAATATCATTTCTTTAATATATACATAAAACAGAAGTAACAATGCTCAAAAAAATTGGATCTTCAACAATGTGTGTGACTTATAAAAAACTAGTAGTCTAGAAACTTAAAGCTTAAGTTTTCATCGATATTACGTATGGGTATAATAAAATAACATTCTGTAAAGAACGAAGTGATCTAATAAAGAGGCAATCAGCTCTTCGAGAAAACTATACGTTTTAAGGATTAATGAAATTTATGCACATGTGTACATGTTATTAACAAGTGTGACTCAATAATAACTTTTTTTTTTTTTTTTTTGATAAGGTAAGATGAAGTCCCATGCAAGTAGGGGGTTTGGAATTAGGGATCCCTCCTTGCATGGGATGAGACTCGATCCCAGGATCTCTGGGATCGGAGGTGATGCTGACACCACTAGGCTATCACCTGCTGCTCAACTCAATAATAACTTACTTAGGGGTCGTTCAATTCACTATTTTGGACTCCAAGAAACGGAATCAATTACTGATTTCCTTTCTTCTTGTTTGGTTCAACCCCTCATCAATCCATTGCCATTACTTGATGCTAATAGATTCCCACAATTTGTTACCTTCCCCTCCCCCTCAAGTAACAAAATCCAATACTTAGTGGTAGTGGTTACCATTCATTTCCATTCCTTGACTTGAACCAAACATTCAGTAAAGGTAACCATTTTTGTTACCATTTCCCTCCTCTGTTTGTATCAATTTCCCTTTCAATTAGGGGTGCTAATCGAGTCGAGCAGCTCGTGAGCAACTCGAGCTCGACTCGGTCAAAACTCGACTTGAGTTAGCTCGGCTCGAGCTCGAGCTCGACTCGGCTCTAAACCTTAACGAGCACGAGTTGAGCATGACCCTGCTCGACTCGTTAAGCTCGCGAGCAACCCGATAATTTTTTCTTAAATATTATTTTTCTAAAAGTTTATTTTATTTAATAAAAAAGTTTATTAAAAACTTGAGATATATGGACAAACTTACCAAGCCCAATAAAATTTAACTTTATGGTCCATGACCATAATTCATAAACTAGTAATATTTGGGATTTTGAATGTTTTAAAATTGTTTTGTTATAGTTTGTTTGTTATGTAAGAGACTAAGAGTTATGTAATTGTATCTTTGGATCATATTGTTTGTAAGATCGAGTGCCTTGAATCTGGTGAAGCGCGAGGCAAAATAGGCAAGTTGGGAGCTCGCCCGGCCGGGCGGTGGGGCGCCTGCCCGGGCGGTTTGGCCCAGGTGACCGGGCGAGTCAGTTTTGAAGACGCTGCTGTTTTTGGCTTGCGCACCCGACCGGGCGGTCCCGCCCGACCGGGCGAGCGTGATTTTGACGTGGGATGGCGATTTCCGAATCGGGCTATAAATAGGCTTTTAACCTAATTCGTTTATTCGACGATTTAGTTCATAATCACATCTGTAATCTGTTTTCCTCAAGATCAATAAAACTATTCTCTCTCTCTGCCCGTGGACGTAGCCAACACTCCGTTGGTGAACCACGTTAAATCTGTGTGTTCTTTATTGTTTTCTGCATTCAATATTTGTTCTTTCTCACATCCGTTATAACACATTGGTATCAAAAGCTTTGGTTTTTCGATCTGAGTGAGAAAGATGTCTGGGATGAATGTGAAAATTGATATGTTCACTGGGAGAAACAGTTTCAGTCTGTGGCAAATCAAGATACGGGCTTTACTGAAGCAACAAGGGTTATGGGCACCGTTGGCAAAGAAGTCATCGGATTCAGTTACCGCTGCGATGACATCATCACTGAAGTCGCGGAGGAGGAAACCGCATCTGGTCTGTGGTTGAAGTTGGAGAGTTTGTATATGACAAAATCTCTAACCAACAAGTTGCTTTTGAAGCAACGTATGTTCAGTCTGCGCATGAATGAAGGTACACCTCTTAGAGATCATCTAGATCAATTAAATACGATTTTGTTAGAATTGCGTAATATTGATGTTAAGGTGGAGGATGAGGATGCTGCTTTAATTCTGCTTGTGTTTTTACCATTGTCATATGAGAATTTTGTGCAATCTTTTATTGTTCGTAAAGATTTTGTGTCCCTAGAGGAGGTTAGATCATCTCTGCATACTAGGGAATTGCGCCATAAGGCATCTGGTAGTACAGGTACAGATAATTAGGCATCTAGATTAGTGGCCAGTAGTATTAAGGGACGTGGGAATTCTGGGAAAAAGAATTTCAGGAAATCCGGAAATTCAAAGGGGGGTCCCAAACCAAATGATATCTGTAATTACTGTAAGGAGACGGGGCATTGGAAAAAGGAATGTCCTAAAAAGGAGCATCAGGAAAATAAATTTGGGTCTGGTTCTGCTGCTGTTGCAGCAGAAAATTCGAATTCTGATGATGATCTTGCCCTAGTTGCTGATTAACATATGCATCTTTCGGATGTGCGGGTTCTTGATTCGGGGGCATCTTGTCATATGTTTTCGTGCAGGGGAGTGGTTTATGAACTACAAACAGGCTGATGGAAGTGTTACTATGGCCAACGGTGAAGTCTGCAAGACAGTTGGTATAGGCTCCATCAGAATTAGGACATGTGATGGCAAAGTCTGTATTTTGAATAATGTTAGGCACGTTCCACAGGTTACGAAGAATCTGATTTCACTTAGTCTTCTTGACAGTAAGGGGTTCAGTTTCAAAGGTGAAGGTGCAGTGTTGTATGTCTACAGGGGTTCAAAGATAATTCTGAAAGGTGTTAAACGGGAGACATTGTATGTGTTGCAAGGGTCTACGTTATCTGAGTTTAGGGTTGCCACATTGGCTGTTTGTGGTAGTGTTGAGAAACAGGTGGAGCACAGAGACACTCTAGATTGGAGTGGTGGTTCATGTTAGGGAAAAGTCCGTCAACACTCACAATCTGAATCTGAAATTCCGTGTTCTTCGTCGTTAAAATCGGGTTAGCCAAATTTGGCTCTTGGTCGGCATGTAATCTTTGGGAACTCTCCCCAAAGGGATGGTTGTGAAGACACGGTGGGTTTTGCATTATCTGTCGGAGGGGTGGATATATCTGAGCCGTCCGAGGAAGGTGTTGCTCGTGCTAGGAAAGAGTATAAGCAAGCCATCTGTTCGAATCTGGTTCCACAGGGTAAGTTCCAAGGTTGCTCGGACTTACAAAATATTTGTGGTTGTTAGTTGCCCTTTGGTGCAAGTCTGGGGCCCTTCGGGGCTAATCTGGTGTCCTTAAGGGACAAATCTGATTGCAGTGAGAATATAGGCGTTGTGTTCAATGCATCTGTTATCTAGTTATCTGATTCGTTGTGAGAGGATTCAAGTCAAGGTGGAGATTTGTAAGATCGAGTGCCTTGAATCTAGTGAAGCACGAGGCAAAACAGGCTGGGAGCTCGCTCGGGTGATCGGGTGAGTCAGTTTTGAAGACGCTGCTGTTTTTGGCTTGCGCGCCCGACCGAGGGGTGTCGCCCGACTGGGCGGTTTTGGCCCGGGCGACCGGGTGAGCGTGATTTTGACGCGGGATGGCGATTTCCGAATCGGGTTATAAATAGGCTTTTAACCTAATTCGTTTATTCGACGATTTAGTTCATAATCACATCTGTAATATGTTTTCCTCAAGATCAATAAAACTATTCTCTCTCTCTGCCCATGGACGTAGCCAACACTTCGTTGGTGAACCACTTACATTCAATATTTGTTCTTTCTCACATTCGTTATAACATTGTTGTTTTAGAGATAATTTCTATCATTTGTTTGTTTAAAATATTCAAATGGTGGTATGGAAGAACCTTGAATATTTTTTAAATGTTTTGGTAATTGTAGTAATTGAACCAGACGACTCCTTGATTGATAAGATCTTAAATAATACTTTTTTTTAGTGTACCCTTATTGTCTTCCAAGGGCGATACCTGTTTTTGATACTTGGGAGCAACAAGGATGGGGATGGGGATGGGGGGAAGGGAGTTTGGGCTTAGCTGGGCTGGGGGCTTTACCTAACAATTGCTCCAACTCAAGTTCACTACTACATTATATGGTAAAAAAGATTACTGATGAATCGAACTTAGTTCTTAGCCATCCTCTTTGTTTCGTTCTTTGGGAGGGGAAAAGGAGTGGTTTACAACAAATCATATTGATGTCTAAGATACTTTTATCTCCTTTTCAATCTTTGAGTCTGTGTCAATATCCCAATGAGACCAAACAAGGACGGAACAAGAACTTATACTCAAGAATGTATACTAACTAAAATACTAAATAATAAGTCTATCTATATATGTGGCCACTCTTTTTTTTTTTTTGTTGATAAGGAGAGAAAACTTAGGAAGACCCTTCAATCAGGGGGCCAACCTAAAACATCCTTGCGGATGAAAAGAGAAAAATTAATATCATAAGGTAAATAATTATAGACGAAATCCGAGAGAGAGTGCCCACGATGCGCCATTAAGTCCGCTGTTAGGGGTGTAAGCGGACTGCGAAAAGTCCAGAGTCCAATCCAGTCCCGGCCCAAACTTGTTTGACCGGACCGAAATTTTTTGGACTGGACTCGGACTCAAATTTTCGAGTCCAAATATTTTCGGACTGGATTTGGACTCACCCCTTTGGAGTCCAATAAGTCCAGTCCAGTCCAAAAATATTTTTATATATATTTTTATGGAATGAATATAATGAGCTTAATTTTTCAAATTCAATTATGAGAAAACGTTGTGAATCATTGAATCTAAATCGGTGGAAAAAAATAATATAATAATCGAACTGGACTGGACTGGATTCGGACTCAAGAAAAAATTATCGGACTGGACTGGACTGGACTCAAAAAATATTTGGATCGGACTTGGACTCAATTTCTCGAGTCCAAAAAACTTTGGACTGGATTTGGATTTGGCAAAGTCCAATCCAGTCCAATCCACTTACACCCCTATCCGCTGTCTTGTTTACTTCCCGGAAACAATGTTGAACCTGAAAAATGTCAAATTTAAGCAAATTAGCATTGACATCTAAAATGATATTATTAATTTCCCAGGGGACTTTCCAGATATTCCTAACAACATTAATAACAGCTAGATTATCGCCTTCAATCTCAAGCTTAGAAATATTAAGCGACAAAGCCGCAATAATGCCTTTTTTGAGACCCCAACCTTCAGCTTGCAGGATAGAAATGTTAGGACCAAGCGAACGGGCTCCAACCATAAGAGCATCACCTGAAGAGTCCCTGATCACAAAGCCCAACGCAGCATTACCGTTATTTAATTTGGAGCCATCAAAATTAAGTTTGTAGAAACCAGGAGCAGGGGGGACCAGGCCGAACCAGGACCTGTGCGAGGTTTATTACTCTTGGTGTTTGCAGCTAGATTAGGCTTAGAGCCCATTTCTTCCGAATTAAGAGCTTTGGACCAGGAGGTAGCAAAATTACTAATAATAAAACTTGCCTACCTAGAGGAAACCACTTCGTCATTAAAAACAAGCTTATTCCTGAAAAACCACACAAACCACCAAACAAAGGAAAAATGTGATGTTTCTGATTTAGTAGATAGCGAGAGACAAGCTTGTTTTTAATGACGAAGAACGGAAAGAAGATCTATATGTGCTAAACAAGAAGGGGGGTTCGGCCAACCAAACGAGGCCTTAAGATGGGAAAAAATATCTAAAGTAAAAGGGCAGACAAAACAAATATGGCCTATATATGTGGCCACTCTTTGATCTTTAATTAGTAGCACACATGCATATGTACAAAATTTTCCTCGTGTCCGTATATATATATATATATGAGAGTTTCATTAAAATATAAAGATGAAATTCAAGAATGTTCAAGAATGTATTCTTCACATGCCAAAGTTCAAATGGTATCTACGGAAATTCACATAGATGACAAGATAGATGCATCTTAGATCTTTGGTACAGTAAATCTAATTTTGCCACTACTACGAAGTTGCGTCAACTTCCCTGCAAGAGCTTCTAGCGGTCTTGCGTGGTTTAGCCATTGCTTGGAATGCGGGTCACAAAAGAGTCCAACTAACAGTGGACTCGGCGGTTGTGGTACGTTGTCTGGTGGAATCGGTCTCTTCTTCCTCCCCTTACTATCATTTAATAAAAAGATGCAAAGCTTTGATCCTCCGTTCCAACTGGAAAGTCACCATTCAACATTGCTATAGGGAAGCTAATCAAGTAGCAAATTAGTTAGCAAACTATGGTGTTGGATTATCTCCTAAGTTGGTCCTTCTTGAGGCGGTCCCGGTGGATCTTCGTGCTGTTTTATTGGAGGATTGGAGTGGTGTGGCTCTAGCTAGGATGGTACCTGTGGTGGCGACGTAATTATCTTAGTTTTAGCCTTGTTCTAGTTTAGTTTTGTTTTCTTTTTGCCTTTTGTTGCGTTTTGTTTTTTGTTTCGTTTGTTTATGTTGATTTTGGGTTGTTTTGTTTTGGGGCTGTGCCCCTCTCTCTCACCAAAAAAAAAAAAAACTTCCCTGCAATATTGAAATTGTGAAAATCATACTATTATGCACTATGACTATAGCAACAAATATCTTTTGCATGTCCAATTGTTTTATTAATTTAATTATTTGAACAACTTTTGGCGCATAGGGCCACCTTTTTTTAGGGTACTTAAATCTTTATGTTATTGTTACCACCTTGCATTGTAGTAGTAGACTAGTATCTCCTCAAGTACAAGTGCAACAGCTGGTTTTGTCCATGGAAATTATCCTAAATGGTTCAAATTGGAATATATACATGCATCAATTCCATCCCGTCCCAAAAGTGGTAAAGTTCTTCAAATTATTAAGGTTGTAAGGGTCCACGGAGCATTAAATCATTAATGACTACAATTATCATCTATAACCTATGAAATATGGTCCATATGATATGCATATTCATCCTTAAGTCCATATGAGGATAATATTCAGTTCACTAGAAATTGGGACCGCAATTCATCATCTACATGTACTTTGAATTTTCATAGCTCTCTAATTTTTCAAATTAATCCATTAAAGTGCAAGAATGGATAACTCAATCAAAACCTAATATTACTTCATTTGCTATTCTGCGAAATACAATAGTATATTATTGCCATAAGTAACTAAAGGTAGTAGAGTAAAATGTACATGGGGTAGGCATAACACTCAACTAGTGTATGGTTTGCTGTCTACTTTTTTCTTTCGCGGTATGATTATCTTATCTCCGAGATAGGGAATTATTGTATATGCAGTATATCTACTCTAATCACATGCTTACTTGAGAATAAAATAATAAGGGAAATCAAACCATTTGGTTTTATTTGACGAAATTAGTTTTGGACAAGGCTTCTTTGGATGAGTATATATTCAATTTAATGACTCTTCTCAATATTGATTATTTGATTCGACGAACTTTTTTCCACAATTAACAAGTAGTTGGGTTGTGATGGGGAGTCATATACTCCAATCTTTTATAGAATATGCCCATATGAGTGGAGATGATCAAGAATTTATTCCTAATTAGTCAATACACAAATTTGGATAAAAGTGAAAGTATTAATTGATTATGATTACCTTTGTATTATCTTTCGACGCCTTTTTTTCTTACGAAATAACAAATTCTCTTCTAAATAAATAATTAAATATTTAAGAAAACTTAGGGTGCGCTCTCTTAATATTATAAACTAGAATTTTAGCCCGGACGATGTTTGGGGTGAGTTACAATTATCAAATATATTATTATTTATAGATTTTGTAATTAATTTTATTTGCTTTTTGTAATATTTAGTCTTGCGAAATTGAAAAATGGACGTTATGGCATGATAAGTTGTTTAAAGAAAACTTCTAAAGAATTGGGGATAAAAATAACAATTTTAATGAAATTGGGGTAAAAGAATGTTATTACTTAATAAAAGTGTTAGAGATTAAATAGCTTGTCTATGTCTTTATAATTACATATTTGTTATTTCTATAGGAACACTACAAGAGGGGGTGAATTGTATGTGTGGGAAATGAACGTAACTTTTTGCGGAATTATAAAACAATGAAAGGAACAAGAGAAAGACAAGAGATTTTTACGAGGAAAAACTTCTTGGGCCCAACAAGAAGAAATTAAACAACCTCGACCACTAGGGATTTTAAACTCAACTCTTTCACTATAATAGGTCAAAACACCTTTGTTACAAACGTATGATCTCTCGGGCCACTCCTTGAGTTCCTCTACAAACTCAAGTCCCAACAACAGTTCCCTCTAACTGTTGTTCCTCTCGAACTTCACTCGAAGTTCCTTTCTCTTTCTTTGCTTCACTTAAAGTCTCACACTTTACAGGAGTTCACTCAAACCCCTTCCCCAAACTCAAACTATAAGAGTTCTTCTCAACTCTTTTCTTAACTCAAGGTACAGAATAGTAGAATGATAGAAAGTACTAATGAAACAATGAACTCATATGGTAATGAAACTTGGAACTTGGAACTTTGAACTTTGGTGGTACTGACTCAATAAACGTGATACTCAAATTAATACCTTTGTAGATTAATTATCACTTTGTCAGACACACTTTGAAACTTAATTAGACATAAGTATTTATAGCAGTGATTAACTAGAACGTGGGATTAAATCATGTGTTAGTGGTTAAACCATTTTCCCATGATGTTCCTCAACTTAAGGAACACGTTCCTTTTGATACCCATGTACTCCACGATCTAATGAACGTGTGTTACTGTGTTATATTATCTTTACCGCTTCCTTAATTTTAGCAACAACTTGAGCAATAAATATTAATATGATTTAATTAGAAAATATTTTAATTAATAAAACCAAAATTAAATCCTTTTCTCAAAATAATATCTTTTAAAATATTTTTATCTAAAAACCGAAAAGGATTTTATTTTCAATAAAGATAAAATCTTTCCTTTAAAAATATTTTCCTTAAAATCAGATTTTTAACAAACACAAAACAGTTTCCTAAAGTTTAGCCTTTAACAATTCAACTGACACATTATAACCGTTGCACCATATAATACTTGTCTAGTTCCTTTAATTTCGTTAGTTCCTTAACAGTGCCAGTTCATCAGTTCCTTACAAAGGAACAGATAAACACTATCTTATAATTTTGTAGGCCCTTACAAATGTTTAGTCAGTTCCTCGTTTTAGACACATGTTTCCTATACTAGTTCCACTAACGTAGTTCCATAGGAACAATTTCTTTATTCAAAGGAATAGCTCCATAGTTCCAATTCATTACCTTATGATGATCTTTGTTTCTTACATAAGAAACCTAATTACACCCTTATGTAACTAAACTCTTCTTCTCTTGGAGTTCCAATGCAAGAACTTCATTCTTCTCTTGGAGTTCCAACTCAGGAACTTCACTTATTATCTTTATAAAGCACCATTATTAATTCATGAACCTTGCACACATAAAACTTATAAGCCTTGTTAGTTATTACTTTAGTTTGTCATCATCAAAACCATATTGGCTCAACAATATGATTATAAGACTTTATTATGTTTTACTTTGAAACATTAAGCATTGAGATTGTAGTGGATTAGTGGTTAAACTCTCACATTACATTTCAAAGGCCATGTGTTCGAATCCTAGTAACTACACATTGTTAATATTTTTAAATGAGATAATACAAATGTGTATTGGAAGCTTGAGAAGGGTGCCACGTGGCACCGTTCCTTTGATAGGAACGCCTTTCATATATATATTTATAGATAGATTATATGAGTTTTATGGATGATCAAGTTTAATTAAGTAGTACTAGCAATTTATGCACGCGATGTGTGCGTGAATTTAAAGTTTTGTGCTTTAGTTTTTCAATCTAAAGGTTACTTAATAATTGTTCATAGGGTTACAATATATCATATCACCCATTTCCTTTATATTAAAGAGTTATGCACGTGATATATTAAAGAGTTCATGATCAACACATACTTTTTCATGATCTTTAGGCTGTAATTAATAAATCAACGATTTCATACATGACAATGTTCAGAGGGATTAAACGCAATATGAACGGAGCAATAAATTGCCAATTTTTCGACTGTATTGTGACTTGAAATTGTCTGATAGTTGTTAGATACCCGATTTGCACAGAGTTGAGCGAACTTGTTATAGGGACGATGTCGATTTATGAATGTATGTTATGTAAGAATTTAATTTTATTGTAATTCTGATGTTAAGTAAAATAATGATGTTTGTGTTGTATGGAGTAATATTTTTGAATAGTAGTTTAAAGGTTTTTTTTTCCTTCATATAACAATTTTCCTCATTATTCAAAGATTTAGAATCAATGTTAAATGGAATATTTTTTGAAACTTGTATTGATTGACAATTATGTCAAATAGATAATTATTGACTTATTGAATTTGGTACATTTTTTCTTTTAAATTTATCCTATTCCATGATTTATTGTGTGAGTAAGGGTAGGGGGTCATTTCATGTGGACACCATTTGCTCCCCCTTTTTCTTATATAATAGAGATAAATATAAGTTGAAATCACAGCTAATTAGATTTGATAAGTTCAACGTAATTTCAATTAATTTAGTTGAAAGAACATACCCTCAATAATTAAGTTTATCAAAAATTAAGTACACCCAAGAGGTATGTAATAGCGCAATACATCAATAGTTTAAACAAGTTCCTGAATTCAAAAGGATTACATGAGCATTAAGCCCTTAACTTGTGTGATGAGCAGGCAGTCCAAGGAAAGTGCACAAGCAATACCTCTCTTATCTCCAACAAAAAGTCAAGCTTGCTTGGCTTACAGAAGGAGATGACAATAGTTCTATGTTTCATAGAGCTATAAAACAAAGAAGGATGTGTGCAGAACACAGTATATGGTATTCATGATATGAATGGTTCATGGAAAGAGGATGAGCAGGTGGAAGAGGCTTTTATCACTTATTACAAGAAGTTGTTGGGCATTGCTAGGGATAGTAGAAAGAGTATATGCAATGAAATTATTGCTCAAGGGAGACTGCTTACAGAAGATCACCAAGCTATTCTGATGAGGCCAGTTACAGATGCTGAAATTCAGAGTGCATTGTTATCTATTCCGGGTGATAAATCACCAGATCCTGATGGATTTAGGACCTATTTCTTCAGAGAGGTGTGGCCTACTGTTGGTAATGAGATAATTCATGCTATTCATGATTTTTTTAACTCTGGCAAATTGCTCAAGGAGGTCAATAATACCTTGTTAACACTAATACCTAAGGTGAAATGCCCTGGGAATGTCACTGAATTTAGACCCATTGCCTGTTGCAATGTGATGTATAAGTGTATAACAAAGGTTATTTGTGCAAGAATGAGAATGGTCCTGCCTGATATTATTGCAGATAATCAAGGAGCTTTCATTAAAGGGAGCTTTATAACTCACAATGTACCGATTTGTCAAGACATGGTTAGAAGCTATGGTAGGAAATCATCTAGTCCAGGATGCATCATCAAAATGGACATGGAAAAAGCATATGACTCAGTGGACTGGTGCTTTATTGAAGAGATGTTAAGGGCTTTGAAATTCCCTGATAAGTTCATTCAACTCATCATGGAATGTGTCACTTCCCCTCACTTTTCTTTGGTGATTATTAATGGGAAATGTTGTGGCTATTTTGCTGGAAAAAAAGGTCTTAGGCAGGGTGACCCAATGTCACCCCTGCTGCTATTTGTAATCTGTATGGATTACTTGTCAAGAACCTTGAAATTAGTTGGTGAAAATGAGAGTTTTAAATTCCATCCCAGATGTACAGGTGTAAAATTGAATCACCTCTGCTTTGCTGATGATGTCATTCTATGCAGCAAAGGTGACTTCAAATCTATTTATCTCATCCTTCGGGTTTTAAACATTTTTTCAGAGGCTTCAGGGTTGGAGGTTAGTGAAAACAAATCAGAGTTGTATACAACTGGTATGGCTAGAGATGAAGTGCAAAGAATTCTTGATGTTTCAGGCTTCAAGCATGGCTCTCTTCCATTCAGATATTTGGGGGTTCCCATTAGCTACAAGAGAATGGATGCCAAAGAGTGTAACTTGCTTGTTGAGAAGATGACTGCTAGGGTGAGGAGCTGGAGCAGTAGACATCTTTCTTACCAAGGTAGATTAATTCTTGTTAATTCTGTTTTATTGAGCATACATGTGTACTAGTCTCAGCTGTTTATCTTGCCTACGAAAGTCCTCAATGATATTGAGATGATTTGTAGAGCCTATTTGTGGACTGGTGAGCTCTATAGTAGTAAAGGGGGGTATGTGGCTTGGCCTAACTTGTGTATTCCTAAATATGCTGGGGGTTTAGGGATAAGGAATATTGTGCAATGGAACAAAGTTGCTATGGGCCGGTATACTTGGGCTATAGCTACAAAAAAAGATAATCTATGAATTAAATTAGAGGTGGTAAAAGTTGGCACAACCCGCCAACCCGATCCGAACGCGACCCGAAATTAGCGGGTTTGGGTGAAGGTTTTCAAACCGTTTAAGTAAGCGGGTTGACCCGACACGACCCGTTTATTAAACGGGTTGGGTTAGGGTTGAACATTTCAACCCGAATCTGATATGACAATCCGTTTAACTACTATTCTACTATAAATATTATTTGTTGGGCTTGAAATAATTTGAATATTTTTCATAAATACATTTGATTTATTCTTTGGTTGTCTGTTTTGGTTTATTAAGGTAAGATATTAGTATATAAGACGTGTGTTAAGAAATATATGATGTACATTTGTTTAGTTTATGTGTATATGTGCTCTTAATAAATGGGTCAATAAACGCGTCGGGTAACCCGTTTAATAAATGGGCCGGGTTAGGGTTGAGTGTTGTTGACCCGTTTAATAAATGGGTCGGGTTAGGGTTGAGGGTGTTCAACCCGTTTACCGTTAGACCCGACGCGAATTTGACACGACACGACCCGTTTACCAGCTCTAGATTAAATGGGTGAGTGAGGTGTATGTGAAGGATAGAAATTGGTGGGAATACCAGCCTCCCCAAGGATGCAGCTGGTATTGGAAGAAAATCTGTGAAGTTAAGGATGAGATAAAGAATGTGATTACTATTGAGCAATTAAATCACATGGTGGCATATTCTGTGCAAACTGTCTATACTAGGCTGATTGGCGAGTTTGTCAAAGTGGTATTGGAAGAAAATCTGTGAAGTTAAGGATGAGATTAAGAATGTGATTACTATTGAGCAATTAAATCACATGGTGGCATATTCTGTGCAAACTGTCTATACTAGGTTGATTGGTGAGTTTGTCAAAGTGCACTAGGACAGAGTTGTTTGGAATAGGTTAGTGATTCCAAAGCATAGATTTTTTCTATGGCTTGTGATGATGAATAGACTACAAACAACAAAGAGACTTTTCAATATGGGTATTGCTGAATCTGTCAACTGCTTGATCTGTGGCCAGATGGATGAAACTCAAGAGCATTTGCTCTTTGAATGCCAGTTCAGTCATTCTGTTATGCTGGAAATTTTAAATTGGTTTGGTGTGAGAATCTTTCAGCATAGTGTCCATGGTATAATTCAGTGGATAACAAGGAGTAGATGGTCCAAGTTTCAAAAACAAGTGTTTGCTGTGGCACTTGGCTCTCTTGTTTACCATATTTGGTGGACTCGTAATGATGCTTTTTGGAATCATAAAGTTAATTCAGTACATAATATTGTGTATAGAATACAGAAGGATGTAATTGATAGATGTTATTGTGTGATGCCTAGGAAAGTGGCAAGAGCTGGTAAAGCGTGGCTAAGAAACTTAGCAGTTAACGTTTGTATGTAGTGGGTTTGAGGGCCTTGGTGTTGGGGGTCCAAACTAGTTGGTTCGCCTTATCCTTGGTTTTTCTGTAGGTTGTAACTATTTTGGTTTGATATATATCTTTCTTACTTAGCAAAAAAAAAAAAAAAAAAAGAAAGAGCAGATAGTCCAACCAAACATGGGACTTGTAATTTTCAAGACACCTTACCTTTTTGGGTAATGTTGTACATGCTATCTTCAAGTTTCTTTCTTGTATAGTGCTTTTTTCCCTTTTGCATAACTAACATAAGTTTGATATTTGATGTTAACATCTGAAGTCGCCACAATAAATTAATGGCTATATATCTATCCACACCTTCTTTTCTAATCCTCTAAGATAGACATATATAATAGCGAAATAACCAGCTTAATAATGAATTTACTAAGTTATTCATGCACTTAATTGGGAGTTTTTAAAAATTAGCGGAATAGCTAGCTTGATAATGAATTTACAAAGTTGTTCATGCACTTGGGAGTTAATAAAATATAGGGATAAGAAGCTCCTTTTTTTTGTTTTAATAGTTGGTATTTGGTAAGATGAATAAACTCTAAGATGCCCTCGCACAAGGTCTGACCTAGAGGCCCAAGCACTTGGAAGGAGGGGAGAATGGTAAAGGGAAATCCTCTTCCAAGTGCCCAACACTTGGTGGGAGGGATAAGAAGCTCCTGGAAGTTAAAGTGGCTAAGGTAGCCACTTCCCCCCTCCTGCTAAATTACGCATTTTATCTATCTACACACACGTGTGTGTGTAACGTGTTATGATTCCAAGATACGCCACGTGGTGCCTCCTTAATGCAACTGAATTTTGTCATATGATACATGCACTTGAATAAAAATGTTATAAAACTACTTGAATAATATAAGAAAAATTATTCATTGTGGTATCTAATATCAGTGATTCCTTCCCTCTAAAAATTGTACATAGATGTTACTCTATTATTTTCACATTGACATTTATCAAATGAAATCTTTTAGTCATATTGATACATGCAAGGATCCAGGGAATCATCCGAGTCAATAACTAGTTAGGTATTAATATTCTTCCTCCATTTTTTAATACTTGCAAGGACCAAGGAGAGGAGAGAGATAGAGAGCGATAAAAAAGAACCTCCATGTGCAAATAGGAAATATTACAAATATTAAAAAATGGATGAAGTCTCCTCCCTTTGGTTTCTTTTTATAAGACATGTTCTTATTAGTTGCTAGATGAAATTACAACAATTAAAGCATTATATAGATTTATCATAGACTTAAACTCATAATATCATTTCTGTAAATATATATTTCACAAAAGTACAATAACAATGGTCAAAGTTTGATCTTCAACTATATGTGTGTGCCTTATTAAAAAAAACTAGTAGTATAGAAACTTAAAGCTCAAGTCTTCATCGATGTTATATATGGATATACTCCCTCCGTCTTTTTTTAGTTGCTACATTTACTTTAGCACACATACCAAGAAAACATGTGGGGACCATTGAAAAGTAGAGCAATAAAGCATAAAGTAGTTGTCTTTTTGTGTGATGAAGACAAAAATAAGAGTATAAAGGTAAATAATAATTGGATACCACATACTAAAAGTAGAAATATTTGGCAAATGTAGCAACTAAAAAGAGACATGTCTAAATGGTAAAATGTAGCAACTAAAAAAAGACGGAGGGAGTAACAAAAATAACATTATGTAAAGACCAAAGTGATCTAATAAAGAGGCAATCAACTCTTCGAGAAATGTATGAAAAATACTAGATATGTACTACCTCCGTTCCTAAATAATCTACACATTTTGCTTTTCATTAGAACCAAGGCAAAAGTGAAAAAGTAGGAGAGAGAGGAGAGGAATTATGAAAAGTGGGGAGTAAGAAGTACAAAAAGTAAATAAAAAAATAGAGGAGAGAGAAAAATGGGTAAGTGGGGGGGTTTAAGTGGGTTAATTTATTTGGTGAGGGACCACATTGGGGACAAAAGTGAGAAATAATGATTGGACATTTGACCTTATATAGATAAAGTAACAGTATAACCATTAAAAAAGAACGACGAGAAAAAGAAAGTGTGTAGATTAAAAAGAAACAGAGGTAGTGTTTCTGCTAAGAAATTAAGGATTATAATATGTTGTGAGATGTGATGTGGGCCCCAAGAGCGTTCGCCTGAGCTCCGATATCCGTACGCCGGAAACCTGCAAAATGAAGTTAGACTACCCCGGGGGTGGTTCCGGGATCGCCCCTCCGACGCTCAAGTCAGATGTGATTGAGGTAGAGAGATAAAGTCTAGAGAGAGATGCTCTAGTTTGTTAGGTGAGAATTGAATACCTGTTCATTGATGAGGCAGTTGGTATTTATAGTGTTGGGGATTTCCCAGACAGGAAACATTGTTCAGATGGGACTTTTAGGGAGCAATGGCTATGTTGCCTTTTCAGGCAATGATTGATAGGGATCCTCTGAGATTAGGTCAACCCCATGGTGGGACCCACCATTGCCACCTGTCCCGGGCTTTGGAGGCTTTTGTATCTTTATTAGGCTATTGGTTAATTCAGCCCAAACAATTAGCCCCACGCCAGGGACGGCAGATCATGGGGGCCTGACTGAGTGATTCTCGTCCGTGGCAGAATAACGAATGCCGTAACCCTGACTGACTTACTGTCCATCCAAAAAGGACAGACTGAGTATGCCTTGACACCGACCGTGCCGCTTTCTGTTGAAGAGAAGGGGACCGATAAGGTCACCTCTTGGCAGAAAGGATGGAGCCGACCGAGTCACCTCCCTTTTGAAAGGAAAGCGCCGACCAAATCCTTCCTCATGGGAGAAATGGGCACCGACCGGGTCACCCCCTACTGGAGAGCCGACCGGGTTACTTCCCGTTGAGGGAAGGGAGCCGACCGGGTAATTCCTCTGGGAGAGGCCGACCGGGTCACTTCTTGTTGAAGAAGGAGTGTCGATCAAGCCATTCCCTTGGGGGGAGAGAGCCGACTAAGTCCCTTCTCTCGATGCGGAGAAGTGCGTTGACTTAGCTGTCCGAGTGGGTGCTAGCTGATGACAGGTCATACTTGACCAAGTATAGAAGCGACTTGGCAAGGAGTGAAGCTCCTGTTGACCGAGTGGGTCATGAGGCTACTCGGATGAGAGGCTAATGAGCCCCAAGCTGTCCGAGTAGGTGCTAGCTGATACAAGGTCATACTTGACCAAGTATAGAAGCGACTCGGCAAGGAGTGAAGCTCCTGTTGACCGAGTGGGTCATGAGGCTACTCGAATGAGAGGCTAATGAGCCCCAAGCTGTCCGAGTAGGTGCTAGCTGATACAAGGTCATACTCGACCAAGTATAGAAGTGACTCGACAAGGAGTGAAGCTCCTGTTGACCGAGTGGGTCATGAGGCTACTCGGATGAGGGGCTAATGAGCCCCAAGCTGTCCGAGTTGGTGCTAGCTTGTAACACCCCGTAATTTTCACCCTTTATTTTTTGGTGTTTGTTTACATTAAAATGATATTTTTCGTAAAAATAAATAATTTATTATTTAGATTATTTTGGAACATGTTGTGAAAATGTGTATATATTTATATGTTGTGATATATTTATATATATTTATTTTAAGTTGTTAGTTATTTATTTTAAAGGTTATATTAGTTTCGTTATTTATTTAGGCGTTTAGGATGCAGTTTTGTCGCATAGCGTTTTTGTAACGTTGTTGGACCGACTTGGGTGATGAAATGTTGCATCACGTGTGGCATATCATGCTGGCCGAAAATCAGCAATTATGGAGTTGAGGATGAAGAGTTTTGGTGCTTATTAAGCTAACTTTTGAATATCTTATAACCGCTCATTTAATTCCCCATTAACCCACCTTTATAATCACCCTTTAAACCATTGCTTAATGAGGTTATTAATCAGGTTTTTGCTGCATTTTAACCCCCCTTTTTCGCCCAACCCTTGGAGAGGAAGAGAAAGAGTTCTTCTCTCTTCTCGGATTTTCGTCCATTTTTGCACACCTATTTTGTTTGCATCATATCTCCTTCGTTTCTTATCCGAATTGGACGTGTGAGTAGTCAAAATTCATCTACTCGGACAGATCTTGATTGTGGTACAATTTGTTTTTGAAAAAAGGGAAAGACGTGAGTGCAGTTTTCGTTTCAATCAGGCGAGTCATCCGGTTATTGTTTTCTGTCACACCTTCGCGAAAATGTCTATCACCGGAGATCAAACCGTTGGATCGTCTTCAAATTTGGACAGCACGTTTATAACATCTTGATCTTCACTTTGACTAGAGCGATTGTGAATACGATCTTTTAATCGCCGGAAATCATGGTTGGACCAGAACAGCACGAAATGAGATTTTCAATGTTCAAGAAGAAAACGCCTAGTGACTTTTTGCTACAATTATCGTTCATGGAGGACTTGGATTGCACATATTTTTCGTATTTATTTAGACTCAGCTCTCCTCCCGACGTTCCAGGTAATTAGTAGTTATCTTAGAACAATAGTGATTAGGGCATTATTCGGTATTAGATTATTACGCTAGGAATTGTTTAAAATAATTTTTGAATGAAATTATTGACGAAATTTGACGTGAATATACTTGATGCATGCTGTATGAATATTGTATGCAGAAAAATAATTTTCATCTGAGTTTTAGTATTTATTCGATTTATTTAGTAATTTATGCGTTTATGAATTATTTGCAAAATAATTATTGAACGAATGTTATAATTGCTGAAATTATTTTTCGTGAAGTATGTTATATGTGTTGTATGTATTTAATGCCTTGGAATAAATTTTTTTTACTGTTTACAGGTTTATTTAATTGATTTATCTGTTTTTGCATTTTCGTTTCTGTCAGTATATAAATCATGAAAATTATTTATAGAGACCTAAAAATTCATTTTTTTGTATATTATGTATTACCGTGAGTTTATGCATGTTATTTAATTTTTTGGTAATTTTTGGGTGTTTATTTGTATTTTTAATTATTATATTGGCTTTATTGAGTATTCTGTAAATTAACGTTTAAAAATACTTTTAGAGTCCGAAAATTAGAAATAAAATTTGTAACATGTCAGTAGATCCATAATGGTCGTATGATAATTTTTGTGTGATTTTACTGCTCGAACTTATTAGTTTAATAATTATTATTGGGTTTTTGTTGTGAAATTAAGGATACTCTTTTAAATTATTTGAGAGCTTGTTAATCAGAAATAATTTGTAATCTATTATGTTATTGGTTGCTGATGTTCAGTAGGTTGCAGTAAGTATTATTGGGTATCCTTATGTTTATGTTTGATTTATGAAAGAAAATGATTAATTGTTACTACTCTTTTATTGAATAAGTCTTGGAGTTGATTGGTGATGTATTTTTGATTGAATTGTGGGTGCTGTAAAAACTAGTTTAATATCATTGTTGATGTTTAGAGATGTTCAAGGTGTTTATTGTGGGAGGCATTTGTTGAAAGTTTGTTAGTTATTATCTTTGAGGATTTTTGAAGAATTATTTTTGATGAATTATGGTATAAGGCCGGGTGGCATCCCTTTTGACGAATATTTTTGAGATGAATAATGCTTTGATGATATTTATGAATTATGATTTTATTTTTGAGATAAGAACATCCGGTGGGATAGATGTAGTCCCCGGTGAAGAACATGCCAACCACCTGGTTTGCGAACTAGGGGTACACCTGGGTTAATTGTTGTCGTCCGAGAGGTCAAGGAGTTCTGCGTGTTCTACCCTACATCGGGAGTTTGGCCATTCTTAGACACGGGCAAGGGGGGAACGTAAGCCCATAGACGACACGGAGATTGCGATCCGACAAACCTTAGGAAGTGAATTGCGATTCACCGGCGTTCGGTTTCCGACTCAATAACTTGTTGTACTTTTGTTTTATTATTATTTAAGTATTCTAGAGTTGATTTACTCACTATATCTTGTTTACTTGATGTTGACTATCACTTGTATCACTTGTGAGCTTTATGGTTTTGGATGCATGTTATTGTTATCATGATTGTATGCTTTCCTTTCTTATTAATCTATGTCTGAATCATGCTTTGATTTCTTTTGTTCTGGGAGAACTGCTAGTTACTCCCCACTGATTGTGGATTGTTGTTATATATTTTGCAGGTTATGTTGATGGGAATCTTCTTTGGTTTTGGGTTCGGGTTGAATTGTGAGCATTGAAATGATAGCTGTTTTAGGCCTATACTTTTAATTAGTTTGAGAGTTAGTTTTCTCTTTTAGATATTACTCTAATTAATTTAAATTATTAATACTATTTATTTATGTTGGTTTTATCACTTAGTTATTTAAACGCATTTCTTGTAGTAGTGACATTCCCAGAAGACGATGTTTCCGCCATCGTCCTATTAATATTATTATTATTTCTTTCTTTTCCGCTTTGAATTTCTAGGGTGTTACATAGCTGATACAAGGTCATACTTGACCAAGTATAGAAGCGACTCGGCAAGGAGTGAGGCTCCTGTTGACCGAGTGGGTCATGAGGCTACTCGGATGAGAGGCTAATGAGCCCCAAGCTGTCCGAGTAGGTGCTAGCTGATACAAGATCATACTTGACCAAGTATAGAAGCGACTCGGCAAGGAGTGAGGCTCCTGTTGACCGAGTGGGTCATGAGGCTACTCGGATGAGAGGCTAATGAGCCCCAAGCTGTACGAGTAGGTGCTAGCTGATACAAGGTCATACTTGACCAAGTATAGAAGCGACTCGGCAAGGAGTGAAGCTCCTGTTGACCGAGTGGGTCATGAGGCTACTCGGATGATGGGCTAATGAGCCCCAAGCTGTTCGAGTAGGTGCTAGCTGATACAAGGTCATACTTGACCAAGTATAGAAGCGACTCGGCAAGGAGTGAAGCACCTGTTGACCAAGTGGGTCATGTGGCTACTCGGATGAGGGGCTAATGAGCCCCAAGCTGTCCGAGTAGGTGCTAGTTGATACAAGATCATACTTGACCAAGTATAGAAGCGACTCGGCAAGGAGTTAGGCTCCTGTTGACCGAGTGGGTCATGAGGCTACTCGGATGAGGGGCTAATGAGCCCCAAGCTGTCTGAGTAGGTGCTAGCTGATGCAAGGTCATACTTGACCAAGTATAGAAGCGACTCGGCAAGGAGTGAAGCTCCTGTTGACCGAGTGGGTCATGAGGCTGCTCAGATGAGGGGCTAATGAGCCCCAAGCTGTCCGAGTAGGTGCTAGCTGATACAAGGTCATACTTGACCAAGTATAGAAGCGACTCGGCAAGGAGTGAAGCTCCTGTTGACCGAGTGGGTCATGTGGCTACTCGGATGAGGGGCTAATGAGCCCCAAGCTGTCCGAATGGGTGCCGGTTGATCTTCTCACTTCCTCTGACCCTGAACGCCACATGGCCGATTTTGATACTCGTGTTCTAAGGGACCCCTCTTGTTGGTTTAGCTGACTAGGCATTGCCTGGGGTCTTGGCGATTCACATTCTTGGACACTGTTGGATTCTTAGTGAGGTGGGCTGAATAGGTCCAATTGGGCCTCCTTTGTGAGCCCATTAAGGCGACGCGGGGGGGTTTGCGTTGCACATCCCCCTTGGCGCGCCTATATATACGAGGGAGGAGAGAGAGATGGGGATCATTTGCTCATTTCTCCAACTTTCTCTCTCTCTCAAAGATCTTCAATTTCTCTCCATTTTTCAAGCTCCTCTTCCAGTATTTTCGTCCGACTAGGTACGCTCTTGCTCTTTCTTTAAGTTTTTTTCTTTCTTTTCTTTCAAATAATCTCGGCCGACTCCCTTGTCCATAAATAATGGGAGATTCGTCCGAGTCGTCGACACCTCCGACCTCACCTCCCTACAAATTGTCCGAGGAGGTGAGGGGGATGGGAATAACACTGGTGTCGGCTGTAATAAGTTGCCCCGACCCCTCGGCTGTGCCCGACGCAGTTGCTCTTCCGAGCCCGTTGTCTTCAGTGGAGGAGGAGGCCGAGGGTATCATTCCCTATCCTTGGGAAGTGTCGCTGGCCTATCCCCCCTCGAGGAGTTACTTAGACAAATATTTGTCTTCTGATGTAGTGAGGGTGGCCATGTCGAGGGGAGTAGGAGAAGCGTCCACTTCGGGTCAGGAACTAGAGTATCCCGACCTTGATCCGAAAGGGGGTCCAGGGACTTTCTTCCCTGAGCCCGGGGTGATAAAATCTCTGACCGAGGACCTCCGAGGGACGGCGACGAGATTTCAAATAAAGGACCCTTATTATTTGATCCGACCAGAGGCCTATCACACGGTCCTCTCTCCACCACCCGGATGCATAGCGGTCTACTATAAATCGATGGATATGGGGCTTCGGTTTCCTTTGACTTCTTTCGTCAAGGAGTTGCTGAATGCCTATAACTTGGCGATTTGCCAAATTTCTCCAAACTCGTGGGGCAGAATCAGCGCCTTCCAGGTCCTCTGTAATTTAATGAACACCCGACCGACCATCAAACTATGGAGGCATATGTACAAGTTGGTCGAGGTTACGGCTGCGACGAACGGGCCTCGTTGGTGGAGCTTTCAGATCCGACCAGGATATCGGACTGTCCTCAATCTTCCTACGTCTCAGAAGGGGTTCCGTAGGGAGTTCGCCTTCGTTTATTTTGGCGGAGATTGGGGAATTCCCTTGGTTCCTCCCCCGACCGAGCTACTCGTTGCTTTGAACTTTCGGGTGGGCGAACTCGACGATGAGGAAGGAGCTGCGGCTTGCTATATGCAGACTGAGTCGAGAATCATTAACGAGGGCGAGGTATTCGTACCTGGCCAATGGATGCCCGACTACAAGCTCTTCAAAGACGACCATTTCCTCTCGACTATGGGCCTAGGCTCAACCTTCCCGAAGGGTAATCTGCCGAGGGGGTGGCTTAGGGTGGTCAGTATGACAATTTGAGTTTTCTATTTGACTAACACTTTTGCTTTCTTTTTGTTTTGTTGTGCAGAGCCCGCCCGAGCATATATAGACGAGACTGACCCGACAATGGCTGACAAACTGAATGTTGCGGCGATGAGGATTGCTCGGCTAAAGGCCGAAATTGCGGCTAAGACTATGAAGGTCCCCTCCCCTCCAAAGGTGAAATGTCCATCTTCTTGTTGATCCTCTTTTTGGCCAAGTAGCCATTCATTTGGCTCTTTTTGCTAATTGTTTCCTGCCTTGCTTCAGGATCCCGCAAAGCCAACGACAAAAAAGAGGAAAGAGCGGTCGTCCGACAAGGTTGCTCGGACCGAGAAGGCGGTCGCGAGAGCTAAGGCCGACCGGGAGAGAGCTGACCGGAAGAAGGAGGCCGAAAAGGCCAAGTCCATTGAAGTGATCAGCCCGCGGGGGCCGCCACAGCTGACTGATGGCGATGCTCTCTCGCTCCACTCCTCGGATTTCCGGCCGATTGGGAGTCCTCAATACACTCCCATGTCTCCGTTCTCCGAGCGGCTTGGGGGGCAGCCCAGTCGGTGATGCGACACTCGGCGTGCCATTCACTGGACTCAGTCAAGCTGAGAAGGATGGGCGATGGACCAATGCCCTAGAGTTCATATGTACTCCCGCCGACCGGGAGTACATCGAAGCCACCCACGGTCGGGGTGAGACTAACGAGCTCTTCCGCTCTTGGTTTGACGTAAGTGTTTTTTCTTTCTGACCCTCCCTTATTTTATTTGTTCAGTTTTCAAACTTCTAACCTCTTTCCTTCATTTCAGTTCTCCGCTCGGATGACCAATGTTGCTCAGAACCGAGTGAGCCTAACCGAGGAGGTGGCCGATCTCAAAGAGAAGGCCAAGAAACACTTCGATGAGGTCTATCGAGCCAACTAAGGCAAACGCATAGCCGAGTCGCAGCTTGTCGATGTCGAGAGGGCCATCAAAAACGATCAGAAGGGCTTTGACGATGAACGGGCCAAGTGGGAGAAGGAGAGGGTCGACCTCGTCCTTGCCCGCGACTCGGCGAAGACGGCTAGGGATGATGCCCTTTCCAAGCTGACAGCGGTCGAGCAGAAGGTGACCGACCAAGAGCAATGGTTCTCCAATTAGGAGAAATCTGAGGCGGCCGAGGTCTACGCCAATGAGGTGGGTAGTGCGGCCCATAAAATGGGGGAGGATGAGGCCCTGGATGGACTGAAGAAAGTCTTGGCCGAGTCGCATCCCGATCTGGTTTGGGCCGACATCTGGTCGGGATATCAGATGTCGATTGACGCTGATAATGCTGCGATCTTGGCTCAGATGAAGACTGAGGGGGCCGAGACCGATGAGGATGATGAGGAGGAAGGCCGAGTGGATGTCAATGTTGTTGACGGTGATGATGATGATGCTGAAGCGACCGACCATGCTGGTCGAGGAGAGGAACGGGTCGGTGACAACACCGAAACAAATGCTGGGAGTATGACTGACCTTCCCCCTCCGCCTAGCTCTTAGGATGCACGACATTTGTACTTAGCCGTTTTTCAGATTCGTTTCCATTATTTTTTGTAACGCTCCCTTGTAATTCCCGACTACTCTAATGGAACAACTTCTGATCAATTTTTGTTGTGTTTGTTAATTGCAATATTGTCCGACTAGCTTCCTTGATTTTGCCGATTGATTTGTTCCAACTGGTCTAGTTTCTGAGTTTTAACTCGGATTTTGAAACTGGTTAAGTCTTTGCCGAGTGAATGTCGTTGTTTATGTTTATCAATTTATTACCGAATGACTGGTTAAGTCTTAAGTAAAAGATGCCATCAATTTCTTTATTGAATCGGATCACATTGACTGGTCAAGTCTTAACTACGAACAATGCTGACTATTTCGACTGGTTAAGTCTAACTTATTACAGGAAATGCCGATTGACTATGATCTTCTACTTAGCTATTACATGTATGCCCCTGTTGCGAGTAACAAACATTACACGAAGTAATTTTTGAGGTTGTATACATTCCAGGGTCGAGCCAAAGGAACACCTTCTGGGGACTGTAGTCGGAAAGTGTCGAGCTTGATGACTTCTGTTACTTTGTAAGGGCCGTCCCAGTTAGGCCCCAGCTTCCCTTTCAGGTGCGAGAGTCCCGTGGCCTTTACTTTTCGAATGACTCAATCGCCTAGTTGGATTGGTCTAGCCTTGACTCGGCGATTGAATTGCCGAGTGACTCTTTGCTTGTACTGGATGGACTTCAGCAGTGCATTTCCCCTTGTTTCCGGCAACAAATCTAAGTTGACCGGCTTTTCCTCCTCATTCCTCTCGAATTCGTAGAAGGTCATTCGGGGTGAGGGGATGCCGATTTCTACTGGAAAGACCGCTTCGCTTCCGTACACAACGCTGAATGGGGAGTGCCCCGTTGCCTCTTTTGCAGTAGTACGTGCCGACCAGAGGACTCCAGGCAAATCGTCGACCCATGCTCCTTTGGCGGCCTCTAATGATTTTTTGATCCCTTTGAGGACTATTTTGTTAGCCGATTCAGCCTGTCCATTTGTTTGTGGCCTGGATATTGCAGAGAATTTGGTTCATATTCTGAAACGTGCACAGTATTCCCGAGTGGGGCCACTGTTGAATTGGCGTCCGTTGTCGGAGATTAGGACCCTGGGTACTCCGAATCTAGTTATGATGTTCTTCCAGATGAATGCCTGAACATTTTTATCTGTTATAGAGGAGAGTGGCTCGGCTTCCGTCCATTTGGTGAAATAGTCGATGGCGACTATTAGGAATTTCCTCTGACCAGATGCTGGGGGGAATGGTCCGAGTAGGTCCATCCTCCACTTATCGAATGGCAGAACCGCTTGAATTGCTGTTAAGGGGGTAGTCGGTGCTCTCGGGATGTCCGAATGGATTTGACATGACGGACACCTCTTGACCAGCTCATGAGCATCTGATTTCAGAGTAGGCCAGTAGTAGCCCGCTCTGAGAGCCTTTCCAGCTATGGTCCTTCCCCCTTGATGACTCCCACAGGCCCCTTGGTGGATTTCCCTGAGGATGTAACCCCCTTCCTCAGGAGTGACACATTTGAGCAATGGGTGGGTGAAGGACTTTTTGTAGAGCTGGTCCTCGTGCCATAGAAACCATCCCGATTTGTGCTTGATTCGCTCGGCCTCTTTGCGGTCTTCAGGCAATGTTCCATTTCTCAGATATTCGACCAATTCTTTCATCCATGTGGATGTTCGATTCAATACCAGCTGTTCTTTGACGTTGATGCTTGGCTGACGAAGGACTTCCCACATTATTGTTCGAGGGGCCGACCCTTCTGCCGAGCTGGCCATCCGAGCGAGAGCATCTGCCTGCTGATTTTCCGATCGGGGTATGTGGGTGATGGTGAATTGAGAAAACTGCTTGATTATATCTTGGGTCTTGGCCAAATACATTCTCATATTATCTTCCTTGGCTTCGTACTCGCCTGACACCTGACCCACTATCAGCTGCGAGTCGGACTTGGCGTTGATCTCTGTAGCGCCGGCCAGGATGCATAACTGAAGTCCGAGGATGAGAGCTTCGTATTCGGCTTCATTGTTGGATCCCAAGAACTCGAACTTGATCGCATACTCCATCTTTTCCCCGACCGGGGGGTTTGATTACCAATCCGGCTCTACACCTTGTCTTAGTGGATGAGTCGTCTACTTGCAACTCCCAGCTATCATGCTTGCCGACTGGGGGCCTGGTTGTACACTCCGTTATGAAATCGGCCAAGGCCTGGGCCTTGATCGCCCTCCTGGGCTCGTATTCCAGCCCAAAGCCTACAAGCTGATCCGCCCAGTCGGTCATCCGACTGGAGTGGTTCCTGCTTTCAATGAGCTTCCTGAGCGGCGGACCTGTGAGAACTTTAATCGGATGGGCCTGAAAGTAAGGCTTGAGTTTCCGACTGGCCATCACTAACGCGAAAACCATCTTCTCTACTTCGCTGTATTTGGCCTTTGCTCCCCGGAATGCGTGACTTATGAAGTAGACTGGGTGTTGCTTTTCTTCCCTCTCAGCTATCAGAACAGCGCTGAGTGCGTATTCCGAAACGACCAAATAAATAAACAGCGTTTCTCCCGGCAAGGGGGAAATCAACTTGGGGAGGGTTGATAGATGTGTCTTGAGGGAGGTGAAGGCCTGTTCGGCTTCATCATCCCAAGTGAACTCTTTTCTCTTCAGAGTATTGAAGAAGTGCAAGCTCTTATCTGCTGACTGGGATAGGAAGCGACCGACGGCGGCCAAACAGCCGGTTAGGCGTTGTACATCCCTTATATTCCGAGGAGACTTCATCTCCATCACAGCTTTGATTTTGTCGGGGTTTGCTTCACTTCCTCTTTCATCAACCAGGAATCCGAGGCACTTCCCTCCCTTCACTCCAAAGACGCATTTTTTCGGGTTTAACATCATGCGGAATCGCCTCAGTGTACTGAGGGTCTCCCTTAAGTCTGAGGGGTGATCGCCCTGAACCTTACTTTTGACGATCATGTCGTCGACGTATAACTCAATGTTCCGACCTAGCTGGTCGCTGAAGATTTTGTTGACTGTATGCTGATACGTAGCCCCCGCATTCTTGAGCCCGAAGGGCATCATTTTGTAGCAATACACCCCCTGGTTGGTGACGAAGGCAGTGTGGACTCGATCGTGCTCGGTCATTGGGATCTGGTGATACCCCGCATTTGCGTCCATGAAGCTTAGGAGAGCGTGACCCGCAGTTGAGTCGACCAGCCTGTCGATCTTGGGCAGAGGGTGGTTATCTTTTGGACAGGCCTTGTTCAAATCTGTAAAATCCACACACATTCTCCATGCCCCGCTCGACTTTTTGACTAGCACGACGTTGGCCAGCTATTCCGAGTACTGACACTCTTCTATGAATCCTGCTTCATGTAATTTTTTGACTTCTACCGCTGCCGTATTGTTTCTTTCGGGGCCTTGATGCCTCAACTTCTGTTTGACTGGCTTGAATCCTTCCTTGATGTTGAGCTCGTGGCACATGACTTCGGGGTCGAGTCCCGGCATTTCTGTAGCTTCATAGGCAAAGACATCCTTGTACTCTGTGAGTACCTGAATGATTTCCTTCCTCGTTTGAGAGTCCATGGCTTTGCCCACTCTCAAAGTCCGGCCGAGTCTCTCGACAATGATGACTTCTTCGTCGTTCTCGGCTGGCTGAGGGCGCTCGTACGGCTTGGGATTTTCTGTGATGTAAACCCCGAAGTCGCTTGAGGGCTGACCTTCCTCTCGCTTTCTCTTTTTCGAGTCCTCTTGGACGTCGACCTTGCTCTTCAAGCTGTTAACGTAACATTCTCTAGCTGCCTGCTGATCGCCTTGGATCTTCTCAACTTTTCCTTCGTCGGTTTCAAACTGCATGAGGAGCTGATAAATGGAAATCGCTGCCTTGACCTTGTTCAAAGTTGGTCTTCCCATTATGATATTGTATGGCAGAGGGATGTCCACCACCAGGAAGTCAATCGGTAGGCTTCTTCCTTTGCCTTTCTCTCCCATCCGAGTAGGCAATTTTATAGATCCGACAGGATGTACAGAGTTTCCCCCGAAGCCTATGAGTGGCTGATTGAGGGGGGGTTACATCCCTTTCATTGTATTTCAGCTTCCTGAGGCACTCTAGTGTGATTATGTCGGCCGAGGATCCACTATCCACTAACACCCTTTTGACTCTTGCGTTTGCCACTTTGAGTTCGATGACCAGGGGGTCATCATGGGGCGTGTGTAGGGCCCGACTGGATTCCCCGAACATCATGATGGGGCAATCGGGGCAGGGATGGTGAACATCAAGCACTTGATGCTTGAGATTTTGGAGGTAGGCTTTGCGTGATCGGCCGGTTAGGCCTCCCGACGCGAAGCCACCCGCTATGACTCCGATGAAGCCCTCTGTGTCCCCGTTGTTGGATTGACCGACTTTCTGTTTGCCTTTCTCCTCACTAGAGTGCTTGAGGTATCAGTTCAGCTTCCCCTGGTCTGCCAGGTTGTCGAGGGATTTCTTGAGTTCCCTGCAGTCCTTGGTGGTGTGCCCGCACTCTTTGTGGTATTCGCACCACTGACTCTTATCTCTCCGAGCAGTTGACGTTCTGATGGGAGGTGGGCGGGGAAGCATGGACTTATCCTTGATGTCCAAGTAGATCTCTCTTCTGTTCTTGCTAAATCAGGTGTCGTTGCCATGGTCATTAAACCTGTCTGACCGACCACCCGTCTTCTATTGATTAGGCTGGTCCTTATTTCCTTCTTCTTTTCTCTTCTTGCTACCATCGTCTGAGTGGCGACATATGTCTGTTGCTTGGATGAATCTTAGAGCCCGAGTCATCGCTTCAGAGAAGGTTTTAACTTCGTTTTCAGCCAAGGACCATCTTAACCGACCGGGTTGAAGTCCGGACATTAGGGCGCCGAACGCCACCGCGTCTTGTAGATCTGAGATTTTCAATGATTCCTCATTGAATCTCTTGATGTAATCGGCTAGGCTTTCATTCTTCTCGTGCCTGACTCCCATCAAATGGAGACTTGTTTTCTTCTGCCTTTTCCCGGCTACAAACTGGTGGATGAATAGGTCTTCGAGCACCGAGAAATCGGTTATGATCCCCGCAGGGAGCTCTTGGAACCAGTTCAAAGCCAGTCCTTTCAGTGTTGTGGGAAAAAAACGGCACCAAGTGGCCTCGCAGCCCGTTTGAACGCTCATTTGAGCTTTGTATGTGGCCATATGATCATCCGGGTCGGTCAGACCCGCGAATGGCTCGATGGTCGGGGTTTTGATCTTCCCTGGACTGGGCGCCTCAAGTGTGGCCTGGCTAAAAGGGACCATGAACTTAAGCGCCCCGCTGTTGATCCGAACGGGTTTCGATTGGGCGGAATCACCTTGTCCCTCACGCAGAGCGGCCTTTTTATTGAGGATGTACCTCGCGTCGTAGCCTTTGCTAAGGCGCTTTTCGTTGAGGAAGTGTCGGACATCATTGTGCTTATGCCCGACGTTGCCTCGGGGTGACTTAGATAAGTGAGTTTCTTCCCCCTTTCCTTTAGATCCGTGTCGCTCTTCTTCTCTCTGCTTGGATTGCTGCCGACCCTGATGACTATGTTCCTTCGTACCCGACCGTTGCCGGCTAGGCTGACCTTGGTTCTCTGCCCGAAGGGAAGGGACCAATGCTTGGTTTTTTGGGGGCTGAAGAAAGCGTCCCTGCTGTAGGTTGGCTAACATATCCATCGAGCTTTCTTTGCAAGGTCTTGCCTGAGCCGAGCGGCTATCAAGTTTATATCCGTTGTGTGGATATAGGGTGGGGTCGCCGTGTTGTAGGCCGCTGTGAGGGGTCCCGTCTATTTTCGATGGACCGTTCTTCTTCATGGTCGAGGGTTTGAACGGTCGGCGTTTTGGGCCGTTCAGACCTCCGTTGGTGAGATGGTGAAGGGTTCCTTTCGGACCTCTGAGCCTGCGCTGAGGGCTGTCTGGTGCGAGTGCTCTTGGCTGGGGCCATTGTGAAGAGGATCTTACTAAGTGGTGGCGAAGCGACTTTGATTGTAACTTCCCCACAGACGGTGCCAAACTGTTTATGCTAAGAAATTAAGGATTATAATATGTTGTGAGATGTGATGTGGGCCCCAAGAGCGTTCGCCTGAGCTCCGATATCCGTACGCCGGAAACCTGCAAAATGAAGTTAGACTACCCCGGGGGTGGTTCCGAGATCGCCCCTCCGACGCTCAAGTCAGATGTGATTGAGGTAGAGAGATAAAGTCTAGAGAGAGATGCTCTAGTTTGTTAGGTGAGAATTGAATACCTGTTCATTGATGAGGCAGTTGGTATTTATAGTGTTGGGGATTTCCCAGACAGGAAACATTGTTTAGATGGGCCTTTTAGGGAGCAATGGCTATGTTGCCTTTTCAGGCAATGATTGCTAGGGATCCTCTGAGATTAGGTCAACCCCATGGTGGGACCCACCATTGCAACCTGTCCCGGGCTTTGGAGGCTTTTGTATCTTTATTGGGCTATTGGTTAATTCAGCCCAAACAGGTAGTATTATCTTTCTATACATTTTAAGGATCAATGAAATTTATGCATACGTATACATGTTATTAACAAGAGTGACTCCATCACAACTTACTTAATGGGAAAGGCCTTAGAAGTACTTTTTTTAGTGTAGTCTTCCAAGGGAGATACTTTTGATCCTTGGGAGCAACAAGGATAAGGATGGGGGAAGGGAGTTTGGGCTTAGCTGGGCTGGGGGTTTACCTAATAATTGGCCCCACCCAATTTCACTACTACATTACATGGTAACAAAAACTAATAAACAGACGAATTGAACTTAGTTTTTAGCCATCCTCTTTGTTTCTTTCTTTGAGGGGTGGCGGGATGGAGAAGGAGTGGTTTACAATAAATCATAATTAGGATGATTGTGATTGCTTAAGCAACAAGATTTGATATGGGACGACAACAACCAGATTTATGCGATGTATGCTATGCAAATATGAGAGAAACAAAGGGGAATGGAGTGACACAAAGGACTGTTGACGCGGAAAAACCCCAATGAAGGTGGGTAAAAAACCGCTGGTGGATATGAGTCCACCAATCCACTATGTGCAATTGTCACCCAAAGTGAATGACAATCAATACAACCTAAATTCTTTTATCTAACTACAAAAATGTTATATTCGAATTGAATGAAAAGGGAGCAAAGTATGTAAAATAATCTCAAAATGGTGATGGCATCGTATATGCTTGTATGTGCGAATTGCCTTGACCTTCTTTGTCCCTGAAATGCCTATTAAATAGTTGCACTCTCACCGCAGTGTGCCCCCAAAGATCTCGGAGGTAGCTCCGAATATTCTCCACATAATCTCAACCGAATTGATATCTTTATGCCACCTCCTTTTAACTCTAGTCCACAACGTCTACTTAGCGAATAACATCAGCTACACGTTCCTTATTCCTCGGGTAACAACTGGAAGATTGACTCAGTCATAACGTCAACGATTGATGTGGGAGCGTCAGCATCCTTGTACCACTGCGTCTACGTCAACCTGAAAATTCAGCCATAACAGTTTGCCCCCAATTGTTGAAATGGGGATATACCAGGAGTCATGAAACAATTGTATCAATTTCCATTAGATACCCTGTGCAATCAAAACACTTGTCACAATCGATTACTATCTGTTAGAACATTTGTCATGAAAATAAGAAAATTCAAATATCATATGATTTTATCAGGGATAACTCAAAGGTCACTGAAAAAAGATAGATTTTTATGCCAAAGATAATATATATCCGTTGTTTAATAATGATCACAGCTGTGACTATAAAAACCGTGCCCATTGATTTCGAAAATCACACGCAACATTCTCTCTCTCAAAACCCACTTGATCTTTCAAATCTCTCTAGAAGCGTCTAAAAAACTCCGGAACAATCCAGCTTCACCAGGTAATTTCTGCTGCTTTTAGCTTTCCAATTTCACCAGTTCGTCTTTGATTGAGTCAATGGCACAAAATAGGCGTAGTGCTAGAGGTTCTGTTAAGAATCAAGAGAAATCCAAGACAAAAGAAAGAATCGTAGAAGAGAAAAATGAAATAGATGAAGAACAATCAACTATGACATAAGATGACTTAATGAAATTCCTAGATCTAGGGAATCTTCCCACTGACACAATTCAGAGAAACGCCCGGATAGACCGGAGGATTGCCCGGATAACTAGGTGGTACTTTATGAATACCCCTTCAAGTTAGGTTTTAGGCTACCATTTCCCCCAATAGTCAGAGAACTACTGCAAGCTTACCAAATTAGTTCGGGACAACTCATGCCCCAAGTCTGGAGGGTCCTTAGCGTTGTCGACAGAGTGACAGCGTCTTGGGATGAACCTTTTACCCTACACGACCTACTCTTTTGTTATGAAATTCGGATTAAAACAAAAAACAGACTAGCCCTTCATGTTAGAGTAAGAAGAAATGCATTGGTTGAAGGAGTGCCATCAAACGACAGAGGTTGGAAGAATCGTTATGTTTTCGTCAAAAGATCGTCTTTGGGAGATGTAGGAAAATTCTTAATCGGAGGCTGGAATGTGAAAGGTTCGTCAATTTTTTTAATGAATTGCTCTTATGTCACGTCATTAACATTAGTCTTACATCGCTTCTTCCGCAGATCTGGACCCAAAGCTGCTGGACCATCGTGAGGAATCCGAACAGAGGTGTGAAAAGTTTTTGGAGATAAAGGAAGAAGAGAGGGTCTTTAAAAGAATCGTAGTCGCTGAACAAGGTAGCTGCTCTTCGATGGCGTCAGGTAGATATTTTCTTCCGTTATTTCTCGCACCATTGTCGATGTACTTGAATTCTGACGCGATGAATTTCTTATGACAGAAACTTCCCAATCACGTCCCAGGGGGTCTATGGATAGTCGATCTGTAGCGGAGGTTCTTTGAAAAAGAAAAAGGGAACAGGAACACTCAGTTGCTGTCGCCCCTTTGCGTCGGACAAGAAGGGGTCTCTCGGACGTGGTCCATGTCGAAGACGACGATATGCGACGTTGCTCCAAAGACTCGAAAACCGAGTTTATAGCCCCCTCCTAACAAAGGAGGTTCTTCATACACCGTGACGGTCCCGCGACTTCATGTCGTCCCACGATCAATTTGGCCAGAAGCGGAAAGGTTTCTCTTTCCTGGCGCTGAGGACTGTTTGCGAGAACGTACCTTGCCTGGGCTGATGTCGGACGGCTTGGAATGCGCCATCCAGGTATTAATTGTAAGTGTGCACACTGTTAGTCGAAACAACTTTTAAATGCTAACCTTGACACGTTATTCGCAGGCGTCGCAGCACTTCCTTATGGCCAAGAAGGAGATGTCCTCTTTGTTCAAGGGCCATCAACTGATGAAATCCAGGGCTGACAAGAGTGAATTAGCGCTGAAAAAGTGACAGAATTGAAGAAAGTTCAACTGGAAATGATCAAGATGGGGGAGACGTTGAAGAAGGGTAGCGAAGAACTAGAAGGATTGAAGAAGCAAGCGGGAGAATTGGAGAAGTCGTCGCGTCAGGAGATTGAGACTCTTGAAGCACAGGTCGTGGCTCAAAAAAGTGAACTCGATCTGTTGGAGGCTGAAGTGACCACGAGAGTGAGGGCGAAGCTGATGTACAAATTTTTGATGAAACGGATGTAGTCTTGGGAGCCTCAGATAGGATTTTGACCTGTTCCTCGAATGTTTGGGCAGCATGAAGGACTTGATGGAACCAAAAGACCTTCTCAAATTGACAGCGGAATCATCTTCCAACGTTGGTCCTCAGGATGAAGATATCTTTGTTGCTACTGCTACACTGATGACTTCTGACCTTCCCCAGGGCGACTTCCCGGAGAAAGAGGCTGGGCCTAAGGTCCAGGCGTCCGAGGGGCCTGCAAACGTTAATGCCAACGATGCACCTGGCGTCTAGCCATTTATGCTTTTTACATATGCTCTTTAGAACAATTTTAACTTTTGTGGTTATTTTGAGAAAACTATTTGTCGTTTTGGGTCACTCATGGGGGTGACCACTGATGTACTTTTGGACCACTCATGTGAGTGGTCATAACGTTTATTTTCCTTTATCAATTCGTATGAACTATGTTTACAATGATGTGAAGCCGTTTTTTCGGCGTTTGAGTTCGCTGATCAGGCGCTTTGAAAGCCCTTCTCTATCGTGTAAGTTATACTTCGTTAAATGAAAAATTAAATATGCACAAAACATGTTTACTTACTTGTTGCGAACAGATCAAATGTTTACAATGTTTCTGAGTTTCCGTAACTGACGTTAAAGTCTTATGATGCTTGTGATGGTGTCGGACGCTATAGTATCCTTATTGATGTCGTTTGAAATGCCTTGTCGTTCTACGGGCTTATTACTCAAATAATAATTATTGGCTGCTTCGTATAAACGTCGCAATCTTATTGGAAACTAGGGAAAATCCTGAAAAATGAAACACACAGTAATGTTTTGTCGTTGGCGTTTCAACGACCTTGTGATGACATGTTCACCACTTATTGAACAAAAACAAAAGATGAAAAACAAAAAATACAAAGTGAAGTGCCACTTAGCGTTTAGCTAGAAGAAATATCTTTTGAGATGGACAGCGTTCCAACTACGTGGGACCATGGTACCGTCGCGTCGAACTAGTTGGTAAGCGCCATTGCCAACGACCTTGCTGATTTGATAGGGACCTTCCCATTTTGGACCTAGCTTACCTGCATTGGGCTCTTGTGTGTTCAGGAACACCTTCCTTAACACCCAGTCGCCTTCAACAAATGACTTGGTTTGTACGGTCTTGTTGAAACTCCTCGCAACGATCTGCTGTTGAGCTGCCATGCGTATCAACGCTGCGTCGCACAGTTCTTCTATGGTATCCAGGTCGTTGACCAGTTCGTCATGGCTCTGTTGCTCCGTCGTTAGACCGTACCTGGCGGTTGGAATACTTACCTCAGCTGGTAAGACTGCCTCGCAGCCGTTAACCAGTGAAAAGGGTGTTTGCCCAGTTGCAATGCGTGACGTCGTACGATTTGCCCACAAAATAGTTGGCAGTGCTTCTGCCCATTTGCCTTTTTTAGCGGTGAGACGCTTCTTCAATGTGTCTATGACGGTTTTGTTGCTGGACTCAGCTTGTCCATTGGCCTGAGGATATCTGGGCGTTGATGTCAGTAACGTGATGTTCCATTCGTCGCAGAAGTGCTTTGTTTTGCCACTGATAAATTGCGACCCATTGTCACATCTAATTTCTGACGGAACACCAAACCTGGAAATAATGTTAGTATGTATAAATGAGATTACCTCCTTGTCGCGTACCTGTTGGAAGGAATCTGCTTCTATCCACTTAGAAAAATAATCTGTTAGTGCTAACATAAAGACCTTCTGTCCTGGGGCTGGAGGTAGTTTACCAACTATGTCCATTCCCCATTTCATAAAAGGCCAAGGAGTTAAAGTTGGATGCAGAATTTCACAGGGTTTGTGTGTCATACCTGCGTGTCGCTGACAACTATCACATCTGGTGACGTACCAGATTGCGTCTTGTTTCATCGTTGGCCAGTAGTAGCCCATTCTCAAGGCTCTATTGGATAGGCTGCATCCTCCATAATGGTTTCCACACGTCCCCTCGTGTAGATCTTGCAACACTTACCCCCATTGGTCCTTTTCCAGGCACCGCAGATACGGTCCAGCGACGGACTTTTTAAATAGCACTCCTTGAATGATGACATACCTGGATGCCTTGAAGCGAATTCGTCGTGCTTCTGCTTTGTCTTCTGGGAGTATATCGTTAGCTAAATAATCGTAAAGGGGTTTCGTCCAACTAACATTTACCTCGTCGTTTGGAAGGTTATCATCATTGGTTGCCTCGTCGTTGTCGTTTACCGGTTCGAAGTCATCTTCTGATGGGACGTCATCGCTGCTTGTTTCGTTGCTTCTTCTGACCGCTGTAACGACCACTACTACATAAATGATCTATTGCAACCCCCAAAAACCGTTGCAATAGACTTGATAACCATTGCAATAGAGCTATTGCAACGGTCAGACAACCGTTGTTGTTGCTGCCCTTGCATTAGCTTTAAAGCAACGGTCTTGAACACCTACTGCAACGGCTATGTGCAACATCAATAAACCGTTGCAATTGATCTAATGCAACACATGTTTATTGTCTAATGCAACGCCTCTATGGTATCCCATGAACCGTTGCATTACATATGATGCAACACATATCTAAGTGTAATGCAACGTCTCTATGGTATCCCATGAACTGTTGCATTACATATGATGCAACATCATTTTAGAGTCTAATGCAACGGCTCTGTGGTATACAATGAACTGTTGCAATTTCTTTTTTTTTTGCATATTGATGCTACTGCAACGGATCTATACATGTGTATATATAATTAACCTGTTAATTTGACGTTGATGCAAAGCTGAAATAATTTTAAAAATTCCAAATAATCATGATGTCAAAATTTTAGATTTTTAAAAAGACCTATAAATATATTCAATATCATCCAATCGTTTGAAGATTTACAACACCAAGCTGTTAATATAGTACTACTATCATATATATAACAATTCTTAAGAGAAGTTTGATCACCAAAACATATTTACTTCCAACCCAAAATATATGTACCAAAAACTATCTACTTCTAGCGTAAATATATTACCAAAAAATAAGATTACTAGCTAGTTGCCTAATTAATTCCAAATCCATGCTCAACTTTTAAGCGAGCTCCACAGGCAAAAACTTGTCATTCGCGCGATTCCAATTGTTCTTCATGTGATACATTTTCCTCTCCTTCATGTACCTAAAGAATTATATAAAAGTTATCACAAGCGGAGTCATGATGTAATACCAAAAAGAAATGTGTTTACAACTTGTGCTAAACACTTATCATCACAAGATGCAAGAGCAACTTACTTTTTGAGCAATAATCTACTACTACAAACCTGGAACACCTCTATCAAACAATAATGTAGAAATATTTCTTAGATATACCCTTATATAAATCTGTTGTACTTATTTTATCTCTGTACATAATTCCTAGTAGATATTCTTTCGTATTATTTGTCTCAAGCTTGAATCCGGAGGTTTATTGAGGTTTAAAGAGAAACCCACCTCAATACACCACAGGCTCAATATAACAAGTTAACCACCTACAAGTCCCTGCTCATTTTCTCATCTACATCACCATCGAAGGTTAAACCTAACTTCGATGTAACTACAATGAATGATAGAACCATCTGCAATCTAACTTCGATGTAACTAGTATGAAACAATAGCTCAATATAAAAAATTATTGCTTGTAATAGCTCGGTAAACCATCTTATTAGCCCTCGACCAGAACCCTGAGCTTGGAATATGTATGACAAATAATGGCAATAAGGAATTATTTGAGATCTACCTAGCTCCCTAGTATGAAACAATTGCTCAAAATAAAAAATTTGTGCTATCATAAAGGATGGAAAACGCAATAATTTGATGTCAGCAATTCATGTTCTTCGCTAATATTTTGTTGTACCATCCACAGTTTGGACTAAATCAAGCATGTAGACTATCTGGCTATGGCAAAGGAAAACTCTCATCTACTGTGTGGAGTTTGGTGAGCAAGCTATCATATACTATTTCAAAATCAAAGACCTAAATCCTTTCCATTACTCTCAAGGAACTTAAGTATCACAAATTAAGGAAATTTTGTTAAAACTTTACGTAGATCCGGGCCTGTAATGGATAAGCTTGAACCAATTTGCACCTTACATCTTATTTAGAGGGTATACTGCAGATCAGGGCTTTTTTAGATGACAGTGACAAGCTCTCATCCCATAAGTCAAACCCACCATATGACCTTAATCCTATTGCAATGCAGTACTTAATCCTATTGCAATGCAGTACATAATCATATGCATATCACCGAGACTCATCTGGAAGCTGCCAAAAAAAAGGGACACCCTTAGTTCTTCAAATCATAACTAATTGAAGATGGGATCTTTCTAATTGTCCGCTTACTGTCCCATATCAAGGATGGTGTTAAGGTCTTGAACTAAATAACTTCTCCTGGGCCACACACTAGAATTCAATAGTGTCCCGAGTCAATGCATTTAGTGCCCCTCAACGATACATGTACCCTTAAGGTGTGGCAGTGATGGCCATTTTGCATGTGGAAACTCCTAGGATTCCTCATGTCATCACTATGTTTTTTGCCAAGATAGAAGATTGGTAAATGATCTCTTAACAAAAGGGTTAAAGTTAGTAAGGAAACAATATCAACCATATTTTCATGGACTTGAAGAAATGAACCACACAGTAGGTGATTGTTAATTTTTCTCAAAGAAAAAACTCCAAGAAGACGCCATCTCTATGTTGTATGTCAATATAGAATTTTGTTGTATGGTGTCTTTACTTCTTTACTAAGGGTCAAAAAAGCAAAATTGTTAATCACATTCTTAGTGCGTTTTTGTTTGAAAAGAAACCTATGGCTGTATTTATCAAATGTCAATCTAGCAAATGTCCACCAATTCTTAATTTAGCTATCCATTAATCTAAATATCATAGAGATCAATTCAAATCATGTTAAATACAACAATGTTAGCTACACTCATACATATAAAAGGTGAGATTATAACATTAAGTTTCTTAATCAAAAGCTATTGTTGAAACTCATTATAATGGATCAACACAATAATGCAAAAGATTTACTTAAAGTAGGTCTTGTCACTATGTGAAATCATAATTCTAACTTATCTCACGATTTCCAATTTCTCATGAAATTTTACTGATATAACCCAGAAAATCAAGACTTCCAAGTTCCAATTAAATCCAAAAATTTTAATTTATTTTCATAAAACCTTCAACTACAATACACAACAGTACACAAAACAAATATAATGAATTTCAGAGGAAAAAAAAGAGAAATGAAAACATGAAAATTTCTACTAGACATTTCATCGAACACGTGGTGGGCACTATCAAAATTACAGCTTAATATGCGTTGGAAATTAAATAAAAGAGTACACCATATATTGAATTTTAACTTTCTTGGTTCGCAATAACCACAAATTTTGCAAGTATAATAAATTCATGACATTTGACGATATTTTAGGGTTTAAAAGATGAACAAAATTAAAAGTTGAAGGTTGAGAGGAATACTTGAGAGAAAGAGTTACTCGTTGAGAGGAATACCTGAAAAAGATCGTCGTCAATTTGAAAGTGAATCGGTTTCGGCGACGTTCATCACTGGAGAAAGAGAGGTGGTAATGAAATCTTTGAGAATTTTGGAGTTTTTTTGTAACCCCATTGTCGGCAGCAGTAGCAGAATAATCGTGGCCGCCATTGGTTAGGTTGCTGAGTTCACCGTGTCATGTTGATATTCAAATTGATCACATTTACATCTTCATTGTTGTCTATTGTAGAGATTTGCTGGCATTAGAATTTTAGATGTTGGGAAGGCAAAGAAATGATGAACAAGGAGAAGGTTTTTTTTGGTCGACTATGGGCTATGTTTTATGGCTGTGTCAAAGAGGGAAATAAAAAAATTTAGGGATTTTAGAATTTTTTGGGAAATACAGAGGGAAAGCAAATCAGCGAATTTATTGCTAATCCAACACCGGTGCATTAGCTATTAGGATAATGCAATGACATAAACACTATTGCAATGGTTATTGGACTAACCGTTGCAATAGATATAAATGGCGTCGCATTTAATTGTAACCGTTGCAATAAGCATTGCATTAGTAATACCCGTTGCAAAAAAATGTTGCATTAGCATATGTCGTTGCAATAGACCGTTGCTTTATGGTTAACTGTTGCATTAGACCATTGCAATTGCTCCAAAATGTAGTAGTGGACATCTGCAACGTCTTTGCATTTGTTTATCGCTGGTGTTGTGATATGGATGATAGGGACGAAAGTGAATGATACGTCTCTCAGGGACGATCCTAGGTTGGCCAACGCATCTGCTTGCATGTTCTGGTCTCTTGGTATCTGCATAATGGCAAAAGGGTTAAACATTTTACTTTTACCTTGTGCGACTTCTAAGTAGAGCGCCATTTTGGAATCTTTAGCGGCGAATTCGCCTTTGATCAGACTGACTATCAGTAATGAATCGATGTAGATCTATAACGCTTTTGCCCCCAAGTCGCTTGCTAGAGTCATTCTTGCGATTAATGCCTCATATTCAGCTTCGTTATTGGTCGCTCTGAATTCGCAACATATGGCTTGCACTATCTTGTCCCCTTGTGGCGACTTTAGGACAACGCCAAGACCTGCACCACGAAAATTAGAAGATCCATCAACAAATAAAATCCACGCGTCGTGATTGACATGATTGATTCGAGCAACTTCGTCTGCTGCGATCTTCTCCAGCTCTGGACTATAGTCGGCCATAAAGTCAGCCAGAGCTTGCGACTTGATTGCCGTTCTTGGTAGGTATTTGATGACGTAACCGCTGATCGCAGTGGCCCATTTTCCCATGCGACCTGTCAATTCGGGTCTACGCAAAACACTTTTGATAGGATAGTTAGTCATTACAACGACAGTATGAGTTTCGAAGTAGTGTCGGAGTTTTTTAACAGTAGTGACTAAGGCTAGCACAAGTTTTTCTAAAGAGGAATACCTGGTTTCTGCGTCTAATAGAGACTTACTGACGTAGTAGATGGGAAGTTGTTGGCTTTCCACCTCTCGCGTCAAAACGACGCTGACTGAGATGTTGCTGACAGCTAGGTACAATAACAAGAGCGTTTCTCCCTCGCTGGGCTTGGATAGTAGCGGAGGGGAAGCTAAGTACTGCTTCAGTGCTTGTAGAGCGTCTTCGTGCCTTGGCGTCTAGTCGAATCCATTGTTTTTGCGCAGCACGTCATAGAACAGATGGCACTTTTCGGATGACCTGGATATGAAACGATTAAGGGCAGCAACACGTCCAGTTAATTTTTGTACCTCTTTGACGTTTCTGGGAGATTGGATGTTGATCAATGCCTTGATCTGATATGGACTTGCTTCAATTCCTCGTTGTGTCACGACGTAGCCTAAGAATTTACCTGCAGTGACTCCGAACGTACACTTATTGGGATTGAGTTTCATACCGTATTTGCGTAGGACGTCGAATGCTTCGGAGAGATGTTGGATGTGATTGCTTGCTTGCTTGGATATCACCAACATATCGTCGATGTAGACTTCCATGGTGTCACCTAGTTGGTCTTTGAACATGTGGTTGACCAGGCGTTGATATGTCGCACCTGCATTTTTTAGTCCAAAAGGCATAACCTTATAACAATAAATACCTTTGTCGGTGACGAATGCTGTTTTTTCCTGATCGTCAGGGTGCATGAGGATTTGGTTATAACCAGAGTACGCATCCATGAACGTCAAGAGCTCATGCCCCGCTGTCGCGTCGACCATTGCGTCTATATGGGGGAGTGGAACAGATTTTTGGGACATGCCTTATTAAGGTCTGTAAAGTCAATGCAGACTCTCCATTTGCCGTTCTTTTTTCTGACAACAACAACATTAGCCAACCAGTCAGGATATTTAACATCACGTACCTTACCTGTGTCAATCAATTTTTGCACTTCGTCGTTTATAATTTGATTGCGTTCAGGAGCGAATTTGCGTCGTTTCTGCTTGACTGGCTTATGTTCCAGGATCGACGTTCAGTTTATGGGTAATGACTTCTGGACATATACCTGTCATATCTTCATGCGACCAAGCAAAACAATCCTGGTTAGTTTTTAGGAAATCGATTACTTGGTTACGGAAATCTGGTGACAAGGTCGCTCCAATACGAACGACACGATCAGGGTAAGATGGATCTAACGCCACTTCATCTACGTTCTGCTCATCGGGCGCGTCGGGCGCTGATCCGCTCGTTAGTTGCTAGATGGACATCTTAGCGGGCTTTAGCGACGAACTGTAACATTCTCGGGTAACTTTCTGTTCGCCCTTGATCTCTTGAACGCCCCATTTGGTAGGGAACTTGAGCGTTTGATGGTATGTTGAAGGGACTGCTTTCATTTTGTGGATCCAAGGCGTTCCCAGGATGACGTTGTATGCGGAGGGACAATCCACGACGTTGAACCTTGTTGGTAGGTTTATTTCTTTGGCGAGGGTTGGCAGTGTGATCTCACCGACAATCTGTTGTGCTTATCCGCTGAAACCAACTAAGACAGTAGATTTTTTAGTTATATCTCTATCACAAAGACCCATACCTTCGAGGGCATTCTTGAAGATGATGTTGGCTGAACTTCCGTCATCGACCAGTACTCGTCGCAGTAGGCAGTTGCTGACGGTCAAAGAGATGACCAATCCGTCGTGGTGCTCCTCATCGCACACGTCGTCGAAGGTAATTGACATCGCCTCTAACTTGCGCTCCTCGTCTGACCTATAAGATTTGGGGACAGTGGACGAGGGGGATGCCTCTCTAGCTAGCCTTTTGGCTGCTGAATATGTTAGCCCGCAAACGTCTGAACCACCAGAGATTACATTAATTACCTTGACATGAGTAGGGGATGCAGGCAGATGTGATTTGGAAGGATTTTTATCGAAAGACGCCTCGCCCTTATCGCTGAGGAGGTCTTGGAGATGTCCTTTGTTCAGCATGAACGCAACTTCTCGTCGGAGCGCAATACACTCTTCCGTCTTGTGACCATGGTCGTGATGGAATTGACACCACTTGGTTTGATCCTTTTGAGCGTCTGGGCGATCACTCTTTCTTGGCCAACGGACAGGGGCTCTGATCTTTGTTAATGCGTTGATAGCTCCTCCGACGTCGACGGAGAATCCATTGGATCCTATGTCGGGGTACGACGGCTGTTCTGCTTTGATCTCAGTACCTGCATTCTCAATTGCATCGTTAACACTGTGAACCTGATTAGGACGACTATAGGGATGACTCCGCCAATTGCTCTTTTTAGGGACAAAGGCTTTGCGATCGCTTGTGCTCTCCGACACAGGCGAGTAGATATAGTGTTGAGGATGGGATCGTCTTCCTCTAGACGCATTTGAGCCAGCGCTCTTGATTTCACCTCTTCGAACGTGGAGCAAGGATATTTCGTCAGACGATTGTACAGCTTGGACCGGAGGATGAGACCTTTCCTGAAACATTCAATAGCGGTCTTAGTGTCAAAATCTTTAATGCTAATCATCTCTTTATTAAAGCGATTATAGTAATCGCGGACAGATTCGTTTGGCCCCTGGACAATGCCATAGAGGTCACTCGTCTGTTTATCTAGACTACGACTGCCTTCAAATTTATCATAAAATTTATTGACTAAAGTAGAGAAATTGGCGATGCTGCCAGGCATAAGGGATCCGAGCCACTTGAGAGCTGGCCCAGTCAAGGTAGCCCCGAAGGATTTGCACATGCACGCTTCAACGAGATGCCACGGGATAGATGCTTGCCACATCCTTTGCTTGTATTGAGCTACGTGCTCAGTAGGGTCGGTTGATCCATCATATGTGGCAACCAAGACAGGTAGATTGAGCTTCTTTGGCAGCGACGCTTTGGAAATCTTTTCGACGAACGGAGATGCTGCATATTTGTCCCGGTGCTCGACGATGCTGGGCGTGGGCGCTCCAAGGAGTTGAGACATGAGCTTCATCAGGCGTCGATTCTGCTTCTCGATCAGGATCATTCGCTTCGCCATGGGATCTTCATCTTCATTTTCTCAGGGGAGCCTCCGTCTTGATCGTTCGGGGGGTTTCCATCAAGGAAACCTTCATCATCTTCTGACTCGGTGCTTTCGGAATCAGTGAAAGGATGCATGACGGGGACGTCGTCTCCAATGAAGCGACGTCGAGTCTTAGACGCTTTCGTCGAGGCCAATTCTTCTTGCAATTTTTGGATCTTTTCTTGCGATGACGAGAAATTAGAGGACAGTTGCTCATTAGGCTTTTTCATTTCGGCCATTTCTGCTTTCATTTGATCATAGAGCTTCTGCAGTTCATCATTGTTCATTGATGTGGCCATCTTGAGAGAACTGGGATGAAGTGATTGATCTGGCTGTGGCCCCACGGTGTCCCCAAATTATTTATGCTGATTTTTGCTTAAGCGACAAGATTTGATATGGGACGACAACAACCAGATTATGCGATGTATGCTATGCAAATATGAGAGAATTGAAACAAAGGGGAATGGAGTGACACAAAGGAGTGTTGACGCGGAAAAACCCCAATGAAGGTGGGTAAAAAACCGCAGGTGGATATGAGTCCACCAATCCACTATATGCAATCGTCACCCAAAGTGAATGACAATCAAGACAGCCTAAATTCTTTTATCTAAGTACAGAAATGTTATATTCGAATTGAATGAAAAGGGAGCAAAGTATGTAAAATAATCTCAAAGTGGTGATGGCATCGTATATGCTTGTATGTGCGAATTGCCTTGACCTTCTTTGTCCCTGAAATGCCTCTTAAATAGTTGCACTCTCACCGTAGTGTGCCTCCAAAGATCTCGGAGGTAGCTCCGAATATTCTCCACATAATCTCAACCGAATTGCTATCTTTATGCCACCTCCTTTTGACTCTAGTCCACAACGGCTACTTAGCGAATAACATCAGCTACACGTTCCTTATTCCTCGGGTAACAAATGGAACATTGACTCAGTCATAACGTCAACGATTGATGTGGGAGCGTCAGCGTCCTTGTACCACTGCGTCTACGTCAACCTGCAAATTCAGCCATAACAGTAGTAAGATTTAAGAAATACTTTGTAAGAGATATAAATGAGAAATTATGGAATTTTGAAGTGTTGAAAGTATGTCAAGATTGGTCTATATTTATAGAGGATAAAAAATATGGCCGTTGATATTCTTTTAATTCATTATATTTAAAAAATTATTTTATATTTTGTAAACAGTTATATTACTGTTGAAAAAGGTACATCAATTGACAAATGGCGCGACACGCTTAGCTGCAGGTCTGGCGCGCGATGCACATGCCAAGTGTCCTTCTGTGATTGGCGCGTCAGTTTTTTTTTTTAAAAAAACATTGGAGAATCCTCGCAAGGCGTCACTTTCCCTTTCCACTTGGCGCATCGTTGGTTGGTCCAAGTTATTAAATGGTTCTACATTTATTGGTTTTCCACTTTTTTGCGGAACCATCCAACAATAATGGGAAGGTTCATTTTATCCATTTTTCAGAAATAGGGAACATCAATTCCCACTAATATGGGTGCTTTAAGATACTTTTATCTCCTTCCAATCTTTGAGTCTGTGTCAATATCCCAATGAGACCAAACAAGGACTTAACAAGAACTTATACTCAAGAATCTATACTAACTAAATAATAAGTCTATATATGTGGCCACTGTTTGATCTTTAATTAGTAGCGCACATGCATATGTACAAAATTTTCCTCGTGTCCATATACATGTGAGTTTCATAATGAAATTCAAGAATGTATTCTTCACATGCCAGAGTTCAAATGGTATCTATGGACAAAATGCTCACGTACAAGATAGATGCATCTTAGATCTTTGGTGGTGTAAATCTAGTTTTGCCACTGCTACGGAGTGGCGTCAACTTCCGTACAATGTTGAAATTGTGAAAATCATACTATTACGCACTATGACTACAACAACAAATATCTTTTGCATGTCCAATTGTTGTTGGATATTGTTAAACATCGCCCCAAATTTTTTTAAAATCGTTCCAGAATAACTTTTAATTTACTATTTTATCCCTTCTCTTTTTTCCACCACCCACCTTTTCAACAAACATATTGCTAAAAAAATTAACATCTACCCATCTTCATCTTCTCAACAGTGATGAGTTTAAGGAAATTAGCATATTGTGTCTCTATTCTCTTTGTGGGCTGGAGGTGGTGGTGGCAAGAGGTGGTGGTTTGGGAAAAAAAAAGAAAAAAAGGAAGGTTAAAGTTGAAAATGTTTGGTGGAACCGAGGCGATTTCAAGAAGTTTTGGGGCGATGTTTAGCATTCTAGTTGTTTTACTACCATGAGCAGCAGGTGATAGCCTATAAGTATTGGTATCACCTCCAATCCCAGAGATCCTGGGATTGAGTCTCACCCCTTGCAAGGAGGAATCTCCAATTTTCCCCCTAATTGCAAGGGACTTCATCTTACGGTATACAAAAAATTGTTTTACTACCATAAGAGTGACAAAATACGAATCCAGATTTGTATTTCGCCCTTTATATATCATTTGTGTGTCACTTGTTTTTATTGGTTGTTTATTATTTGTTTTTAACTTCGAGTTGTTTATTAAAGATGGGTTATATTGCCCCTTGACAATAAATGTCGGGTCATATTGATAATAACAACCAATAATAAACAGTATATGTATTTTCAAAATATATTAAACTTTTATAATTATCGTTAATACATATCTAAAGATATTAATAATCATATGTGGGTCTTGGACACAGTTAAAGTCAAATTATATGATGTACTCCCTCCATTATTTTAAGTTCTTCCCACTTTCCGTTTACATTCGTTCTTTTAAGTTCTCACTTTTACTTTATTCCTTATTTGGTAAAGTTTTGTTTCCTATTCATACTACTTTATTCACTTGTTGGACCCACATAATTCTATACTCTCTCACAACCATATTTTCTCTCCTATTTAAATAAACAAAAAATGACCCACTTGTACACTCCTTATCTTCCTTACCTTGGTATTTGTTACTACAGTAAGTGAGAAGAATTTAAAAGAACACAGAGAGAATTGTACACGGAAAGAGAGTGTATGGTTAAAAATTGGCCACAAATTTCATTTACAATACTTCAAAAAAGGCCCTTATTTTGTTACTATAGATATAGTATATGTGCAAGACTTAATTTGAGATGGATCTCCTTGCTATAAGTGACACAAGAAACTTACCAAGATAAAATTCCTACTTTCCTAATGTTGGTGATGGAGTTCAGTATCTGTCTTCGTTAGAGTGACCCCACATGATGACTTCCCTGTCTCTACATCTCTCTTCTCTGTTTCAAATTGCCAAAACTAAGCAATGCCAACTCCTTCTTCACTTTCCTTATGTTTCAATTCACTTTCTATTTTTGTACTACTATAGTACTTTTAATTAGCCTTGTTAAACACGTGGGGCAATTGAAAAACACCATACATTAGTCATTACAACATTAATTGATTGAAGTGGAGTATATAGTTAGCTGATGGGAAATGTGTGGAAAACAAAAACGGGAGTGTGTAAGCATCAAATGATATGATGGGATAGAATATATAGATACTTAGGTGATAGTAAAGCTGGCTTTTTAGCCACTACTGCTGGCGGCCAATTCAGGAGTTGACACAAGATAACTCATCATAGTACTATAGCTAGCTGTGTGTCCAATCTTCTTGAAAGGGAAATTGCCCATGAAAGTTCTTCTACATTTATCATTCTTAGTTTTCTTCCTTTCTTATAGGTAATATTCTGATCAACTACTTTCTAATTTAACTTATCATATAAGCTATCGACTAACTCGAGATGTTATATAGTTTAGCTGGTAACATCTTGAGGTGATACATATGACTTGAGATAAGAGTATAAGGATTCCAACATATAGTGAGTAACTAGCTAAGGTGATTTTTCCAAACACGTATTTGATATGATTTCGTAAAAGTTATTGAACGACCTACTTAAACAATAAAGTTACACGATAAAACTTTTGAGAAAGACAATAGATCTTTAATTGGTTATTTTTCTGGAACTATTCAACAAGAGTTTGTGTTTTTTAATTTTTATATAATTATAACAAGAAAAAAATTGCTGAATTTTCTTGAGGGCAAGTGAAAATTGATTTTCCCATACATATGGCACATCTCCTGTATTGTATATATGAAATAATTTGTATCTCTATTACCAAAAAGCGAACACAAAACACCAAAAAAGAAAAAAAAAAACAAAAAAAGAAAAAAAACCGCTTCCTTTAAAAAAAAAAAAAAAAAAATATAAAAACAAAATGCAAAAAAAAAAACAATTAATTTAATTTTACATACATTTGTATTACTTACTTAAATAAGCCAATAAGGCAACAATTTAAAAGGCAAAAATTTATTACGAGTCTTGGTATTGAATATTAAGTGTTGAATTTTGATCAGTTCTCTAGATTTTGAGAATAAACAAATCTTGAACACTCCAAGATTCAAGCTTAAAACCCATAACACATACTCTACAAACTTTGATAATTGTATGAACCGATAATATTAAGTGCTTAATTGAAATATCTATGTATTGACTTTGGGTCTCATAATCCTCTAGTAATTATCGCTTGAGTTTTCTTATAGAAGAAATGACCAACTGTTCATATCCACTTATGCCCTTTTTTTTAGCTGATTCTAGAACATAATGTGAATATAAAACAATATGTTTGTCTAGAAAATTGTGATGTACTCGTTAAATTTTATTTCTTTTCTACACTCTACAAAGTAATCAGCAACAACAACAAATTTTATTTCTTTTCTACACTCTCCAAATTAAACAACAACAACTATTATTAATTTTTTTTTGATAATTTGGGATTTGAATTATATATCAAAGAGGAATGTGTTATTATTATTATTATTATTATTATTATTACTATTACAATTGGAATTGAAATGAGCTGAACTGAACTGAACTGAAACATTAACCAAAAGGACAGGGCCTTAGTATTACCTCTATGATGATTCTTGATTCACTAAAAGCAAGAAAATCGATTAACCTTTCATCTGAAAGGCAAAAGTAAACTTGAACTTATTGAGTAAATTTTGAGGCTTAAACAATTATGCAATGAACTCGTTAAGTGTATCTTGATAATCACTACAACATTTAGATCGTTCACACACATTACAAAACACAAGCATTACTTGATTATGCCAAAAGGATGATAGCGTAATTCATAATACCTCAACTCTTTGGCTTAAGTCCCATCTCACTCGATATTTCAAAGATCATTAATCTTGTCAATTCCAATGTTCTTAGCATTATGCACATTATTCTTACTCTTTTGACATATGTACTTTAACATATCTCAAAGTATATTTTTTAGAATCCTATCTTTTATGGAAAAAATTATGAATATGTCCATGGATCGAATATGGGACGGGTTCAGTATGAAATTATTAGACATGGATCCAAATCAAACCTATGAACATTGAGACCGAGATCCAACTCAAACCCTAAAAGGCGTAGGACCTGTATCTATTATAGGATCTAGGTTGAACCCTAGACTCATCACAATCCCTAATAAGAAGTACTACAATGGACCAAAACCGATGGATAACCTCGGTTCAACTACACAAGTAATATATATCGAGAGTAGCGGAGAAGGATAAAGGAAATCTCCATCAGTGCCTCTAATGAAATGTGATCTTCTAACTTTACGATTGCAACATATAACCATTAAATCTAGTAATTCTCGAGAACAAATAAAACTTACATGGAATGACAATATTCATGACAACTTCCTACATGCCAAGTATGTTTAAAGTCCAAATAGAATCTCAATATGCACATAATCTCAACCTTAAAGATATTCTTTCTCCATCAAAGCAATCATTTCATCTCAAAATCCAAAATGAGACACTAATCATTTCCTCAACCTATTCTAATCTCTAAGTTACTAATAATAACACATCATCATTATTACCTAATAAGGAGAAAAGACGAAGAAAAGGGTACTTTAACATAATCTTAGCCTCTCCTAAACCATACTACTTACTGCAAAATAATCAACAACAACAACAATAAATTTCATTTCTTTTCTACACTATCCAAACTAATCATCATCATCATCATCATCAACAACAACAACAACAACAGCCAGAAGTATTGTTGTTGTTGTTGTTGTTACAGTTGGAATTGAAATGAGTTGAACTGAACTGAAACTTTACCCAAAAGAATAGGGCCTTAGTATTACCTCGATGATGATTCTAGATTTACTAAAAGCATGAAAATCGATCACCTTTCATCTGAAAGGCAAAAGTAAACCTGAACTTATTGAGTAAATTTTGAGGCTTAAACAATTATGCAATGAACTCATTAAGTGTGTCTTGATAATCACTACAACATTGAGATTGTTCACACACATGACAAAACACAAGCATTACTTGATTATGCCAAAAGGATGATAGTGTAATTCATAATACCTCAACTCTTTGGCTTAAGTCCCATCTCCCTCGATATTTCAAAGATCATTAATCTTGTCAGTTCCAATGTTCTTAGCATTGTGCACATTATTCTTACTCTTTTAACATATGTACTTTAACATATCTCAAAGTATGTTTTTTAGAATCCTATCTTTTATGGAAAAAAAATTATGAATATGTCCATGGATCTGATATGGGATGGGTTCGGTATGAAATTATTAGACAAAATTAGACCTATGAACATTGAGACCGAGATCCAACTCAGACCCTAAAAAGCGTAGACCCTGATTCTATTATAGGATCTAGGTTGAACCCTAGACACATTGCTATCCCTAATAAGAAGTACTATAATGGACCAAAACCTCGCACGGATAAAACTCAGTTCAGCTACACAAGTAATATATCTTGGGAGTAGCGGAGAAGGATAAAGGGAATCTCCATCCCAAAAGTGCCTCTAATTTGATCCCATGACTTCAAACTTATATCCTAAAGTCTTAACCACTAAATCAAGTCATGTTTGGTGTTATAATTTTAAAGTAAAATATTAATACATGAATATTATAATTATCCAAAGCATAACCCGGACCTAAAAACTAGTATAAGTACCATTAAATCTAGTAATACTCGATAACAAATAAAGCTTACATGAAATGACAATATTGTGGACAACTTCCTACATGGCCCAAGTATGTTTAAAGTCCAAAAAGAATCTCAATATGCACATAATCTCAACAAGATCTAATCTTTCTCCATCAAAGCAATCATTTCATCTCAAAATCCAAAATCAGACACTAATCATCTCCTCAACCTATTCTAATCTCTAAGTTACTAATAATAACACATCATCATTATTACCTAATAAGGAGAAAAGACGAAGAAAAGGGTACTTTAAGAAATCTTAGCCTCGCCTAAACCATACTACTTCCTACTTCCTATTGCCTAACCACTAACCAGTTTGTACCTTTCAATTGTACTATCCCACTCCCCCACCCAAAAAAGGCAAAACAAAATAAAATAAAATAAAAAACCAATAATAATAAATGCCTGCCAAATTGCCAGCGCATCAAATCTCTACGTGTCTGACCCCCAGATGACCGTCGATAAAGTAATCATTTAACCCAAGATACCAATCTAACGGCTATTAAGGTGAGGTGTATACTATAAACTGTGGAACTGTGTGTAGCAGATTATAGTTATAAGTAGTACGTGTACTTTTTAATTTCTTTTTAGCTCCCAGAATACCTCACTCAAAAGTCACTCTTCTCTTCACAACTCCCGAGGACCTCACCATTTTCTCTCTCCTCAGTCCTCACTCTCTCAACTCTCTGCTCCATTGAAATTCGCTCAAATTTTTTTTTTTTGAGCTAATCTTCATCTTCAAGCTACTCGAACTTCGAATATCACAAACCATAAAGTATATTATTATTATTGTATAATATATAGTTTGATAAGAGTAACATATATTTTTATAGGAGTGTATGTATATGAATATATAATTTTTATTTCGAAGAGAAATTATTATACATATAAAAAAAATAAGGTTTGGGGGATAGAATGGATCCACAGACGACGCTGATGAATGAAACGGTGTCGTATAACCTATCTGAGATCTGGCCGATTTCGATGAATGGCGGCGCTAGTGAACTCGCCGGAGCTGGGCTGGGCCTACGGAGAAGCCCGTTTGGGCCGAATTTGGCCCGGTTTGTTGAGGCCCGCCCGAATCTAGAAGTTTCTGAAGATGACGGCGGTGCGGCGAGGAAGAGGAGAGAGAATGTTGCGGAGGATGATTCAACCAAGGGTGTGTGCACTGGCATGGTATATCATTCAGTTTTATTCGTTTTTATTTTTTTTATTTATGTTACTTTTATTCATTCATGATGATATTAATATAGTGATTATTCTTATGCTTAGCTTTCAAATACTTCATCTTATATGAAATAGTTTTGATTATTATGAAATTTGGAATTTGATTAGATAAAATAAAAATTCAAAATTTTAATAATATGCTAAAAGAATGAAATGTGGACAGAGAAGAAAAGGTTAGGTATAGTGTGTGCGTCTAATAATAGTAAACGAAACTTTGATTTTGAAACATTGTGAATCTTTTTCTTGGTGGATTTGTGCTAAGATAAATGGGAATTATGTTATTATCTTGTCGTATTATTTATTTGGGTAATTTTTTTTAAGTTCTTAAGCTCTTTTTCTTGCACTTGCTACATGTTAATGTGAATTATGTTATTACTCCATGTGTTTATCAATAATTGAACTTTAACATTTCCTAAAAGTGGACATTTCGCAATAATTTTGACGTTTGTATCGTTACCTTATATGGAGTTTCTTTTCTCTCTTTCCCTTTACTAATCACATGGGGTCATTTTTCTTCTATCTATATATCATTCATTGATGGATTTTTCTAACCTATGCCATAAGATATAGGTTAATAATTTAAAGATTTCATTTAGAAAATATAATACATCGAAATTCTATTTGGGGATAATAAATCACAATAGATACTTAAGATGGAGATAATCATGTAATTTTTTTTAGTTTGGTTGGATTTTGAAATAGAAACTTTTTGTATTATGATATCTTATATAGGTTTTTTATGCTCTTAACCTATGCCTTGTTCGATTTATTGTTTTTTGTACCAAAAAAAATATATACCTCAGAGTGAAAGGGAGAAACTATATATATTTTAAACTATATGTAATAGATGATGATGGAAGCAATTTTAAATTATGTATTTGTAGAATTAGGGTTAGATGATTTGTTGAATGGTGATTAAGTGTGTAAAAGATGGCTTTTCTAAGATATGATAATTGATGTTGATTTCACTTAGGCCCTTGCTCATATCCTTTCCATGATTCTAGCTGTGATGGAACTATATACACACTCCAAAATGTTGATATTACCCTCCTATTCTTCATTTAAGATGTGTTTGGTTCAAAGGAAATTGAATTGAACTAAATAATTATTAGGGGGAAAATATTTTAACAAAATTGAACTTTCACCCTTCGTTTTTTTTCTTTGGTGCATTTAGAAAAAATAGAGGGGATGGTTGAGAATGTGACTTTCCTTCCTCCAAATGAGGAAAATCTTTTCTACGCCTTGGAAATTATTTATTTGGAAATTCTATCTGAAAATGATTTTTTTCCCAAACTAAACACAAGAGTTAATTTAATTGGTCTAGACTTAGAAAGGTAAGGAGAACTAATTGGAGTTTTAATAGTCATTTCCATGATGAGCAATGGGAAGTCGGTTGTATCATTACTCGCTATTGTATATAAACTTATTAGGTATTAGTACCTGTTGTAAGTTAATGAGATGATTTAACTTTGGCTTTTTTTTTGTTGATCTCATGCAAGAAAAGACCTTATTATCTATTCTGGTAATGCAGAGTGATTCTGATGGTAAAAGGCTCAAATCAGCAGGATCTGGAGATGACAATGAGAATCAGAAAGCTGGAGGTGAAACAAATTCTGGAAAGGAAGCAGAACAAAACAATAAGCCAGCATCTGAGCCACCGAAAGATTATATTCATGTGCGAGCAAGGAGAGGTCAAGCAACTGATAGCCATAGCCTTGCTGAAAGGGTATTCTTCAAAATGTTGCAGCTATAATTTTTGTTTATATGGGATATGAAGATCAAATTTTAGTCTCTGTACCCCCTCCCCCCGCGACATGGATAATCACTGTATATATCATCTTCAACTAAGCAGTTTAATGTCAAAGATTTACGAATAAGATACATTTGTTGATAATTTTGATATTTTGGTGGCAGGCTAGAAGAGAAAAGATCAGTGAAAGGATGAGAATTCTGCAAGATCTTGTCCCCGGATGTAATAAGGTCCAGCTTCTTCTGCTACAGTATTTCCACTTATTGATGATGTTATGATTGCAAGGGCTGTCATATAATTGTATTGATTGAATTCTTGGTCCACTTTTATCTTAATGCATCTTATCATTACACAGGAATTGTAATAAAATTTTGGTACATATGTCGTTTGAATATTTATTTGAGAGGTTTACGATCTCTTTCTTAAGCGATCTTCTGGTTTCAGGTGATTGGCAAAGCACTGGTACTTGACGAGATCATAAATTATATCCAATCATTACAGCGTCAAGTTGAGGTATGCAACAACCGCTTGTATGTTCTTTCTTTGCCTGCCAATTTGAGCTCTAACCTGAACATTTAAATGCTTATTGCAGTTTCTCTCGATGAAATTAGAGGCAGTTAATACGAGAGTTAGTCCTGGAATTGAAGGATTTCCCTCAAAAGATGTAAGTACAAACTATTGCCTCTATAAAGAATGAGCTAGGCAAAATGTTAATAAGGCGTTGGATTCGTTTCCCTTTCTAGCGTATCCTTTTTCTAGTGTTTCATTCTGCCAATATACAGCTAGTTTATGAAGCATATAAACCAAGCTAAGACATACAACAGATTTCTAGTATTCAGACTTTTACATCATTGTTTTTGCTAGCTTGATTCTTACGTATCGTGATTACCTTTTTCCTCTATTTTTGTAAAAGATAGATGGATTCCTCCCACCCCCATCCCCACCCCCGCACTCCCGAATTCCAGAAGATCAGATAAAGGGAGCTGTAAACCACATTCTACCCTGAATATTGCAAGATTTTCTTGCAAGTTGTGACACGGTGTTAACAACTATGTTGTTTGGGTACTTGTGTCAGAGATATGGGCATGTGTCCAAGTGTTTGACTCGGCTATTTTGAAAGAAAAAAATCCATGATTTTGGCTAAATTGAAGTGTTGAAGGCTTTGTACCATGTTGAAGTATTGAGGATCTAACACGAGAACTTAAGGTAAAATGAAGACTTCAGGTTACATAGGTAAAAAATGGCCTTTTCAGTACGATGATCTCTTATTGACTGATCATGCCCCTCCTCCCTTCCCTCTGCCCTATATGCTTTATATGATTTTGGCTAAATTGAAGTGTTGAAGGCTTTGTACCATGTTTGGCTTTTCAGTTTGGCCAACAAGAATATGATACTTCTGGAATGGGATATGGTTCACAAACTCCAAGAGATCAATATGGACGCAGTTCATCACCAGAATGGCTACACATGCAGATCGGTGGTGGATTCGATAGACAAACGTGACAAAAGGCTGTTGCTGTTCATCGTTCCAGCCGGAAATAAGATCAAATTTAGTTAGAAGTAGTTTATACTCCTTCAGTGACTGTAATATTATACTACCAGTACCTAATCTGGTTCAACAGAGACCTTACATTGATTACTGAATCAGGCGTAAAGTGTACTCTGTGTTTGTAAGAATACTTCATTGAATTACACACGTCCTTTTTTATTACTTTGGCTTCTTGTTTAGATTCTTTGCCTTAAGGCGTTCTGGACTGTGTAATTGCCTGCTCAGAGTGTCATTGAGATACCTGGTTAGTGGTGCTAGAATGAGCAACATAAATGTACCGTCTTTCTTGTTGGCTAAAAATACTTATTATTACTCATCACTCTTAAGGAATTAAAGCTAATTCTCTGTTTCCATCACAAAATTATACCATGAAGGGTGCATTGTGTTCATTTCGCCTTGAAAAGATTTAAGTTTCAAGTTTAATTAGTTTAGATAAGTTTGAACAAGTTTTGAAAAGTTTAGATCAGTTCCAATAAGTTTTGAATTTGGTGTTCGGGAAAGACTTCATTCACCACCTTAGATCCTTATTTTGGTTTTTCGCTTCAATAGGCTATATTGACTTTTCTGTAACGCAAAACAGGGTGAAATAAGTTAAAGAGAAACTACACATGGTGACTTGGGATGACAGTGGGGCGGTGATGGGGCGAGGATGGGAATGAATATCGTACCCGCAATGGGTGGTGGAGCGGGTGTGGATTTTATGCTATATCTGCCCCATCCCTGCCCGCCCCACTTCCCCTTCATCTTATACCCTACCCTCTATTTAAAAGCATATTATATATTAGTTATTTATTGTTAAAATCCAATTTATATACTTTTATAATTAATAAGTTTATTTTGCAACTGTAGTACTGGCAGATTGTTTGGGATTATTGGGAGGATAGTTGCGAGTATGAAGTGGGTACGACGCAGGTAGGAATCGGACGCGGGTACCCATTCAGGGGCGGGGATGGGTCTAAAATTTTCCCCCGCAATGGGAGGTGGGGCGGGAATGAGGACGGGGATTTTATGCAGGTGTGGAGAGATCATCCTCCGCACCCGCCCCAGCCAATTGCCATCCTTAATGGTGACCTTGTGGTTTTGGCAATTTCACATGACTGGTCTAGTTGTGGTTGTGGTTGTGGGACTTGGGTGATTGGGGTGTGATGTTATGGTTTTATATAGAGTTTTAGGTGCATTTAGGTTGCATTTCTAGTTCATATTAGAGCATTTAGGTGCATATTTGCATGATTTACTCAAGTTTTGCTCTACTACTCCCCATTTGCGTGTTTCGATAATTTTTAGGTTATTTTGATGCAAATTGATTATGATTATCTAAGATCAAGCCTATTAATCATTGAGGATGAAGATAGCTTGCACAAGGATCACAATGCATCCGTTTGGGACAATTTCGAGTTAGAATGAAGCAAAGAGTTAGTGAAAGAAGTGCCAAACTGAAACTTGTTCACTATTTTGATCATAACTTTTGATAATAAATTGATAATCAAGAAATTCCAGTTGGGTTGGAAACTACACTTTAAAATCTTTCCAATGATAGGTCACACGCCTCAAACGGACTTCTGGTTTGAGAGATACATCCTTCGTAAGTTAATTCAAAATCACAGCTTTCCGCCCGATGGGATCGGGCGGTTTAGCCCGATCGGGCCCGAGAACATATTCATCTGGCTGCGTTCTAGAGTTGAAAACAAGAGGAAAAGACTCCCGCCCGAGATCGGGCGAGATTCCCCAATCGGGCGGGTTGTCCGTCATATTTCCGAAATAAAGAGCTTTCCGCCCGATGGGGTCGGGCGAGTTGGCCCGATTGGGCGGTTGACCCGGCACGCATATTTTAATGATTTCCGGGCTATTTTCGTATTACTTTTCCTTTATGTTTTAGGTTTAGTATAAATACGAAAATTAAACATTACTAAGACATCTTTTATTCAATCTTTGTTTTTAGCTATTATTTTTCATAGTTTTCTCTAAAGAGTTATTCAAGAACCCTAGTTTACTACTTTTCACTTTGGATTCAAGATCAAACATTTGGATTACTTGCAAGTTCAATATAGTTCTTCAATTTGGTAAATTTTTTTTATTGCTCTCTTTATTATCGATTAGATTAATTTCTTAGTTATTCGCAATGATTCCAAGTATGAATTTTTACATTGATTTTGTTATTGTTTTTTTACAAGCATGAGTGAGTAGTTTTATTTCTAGGATTGTGGGGACCTATGTATGCAATGAGGGATTGATAGATTAGTATAGTTACCCTTTATTTCAATTCTTTCCTGTGATTGAATCGTTCATGCTAGATTTATGAATTAGGCCTGATTTGTATTTCTATTATCGCAATATTGAATCTGCTTCGAGAGGAGAGATTTCGTATAGGCTTTCAATCATTAGACAGAGTGATCCTTGACCATGCGAGAGCGGCTAGGTGATCTTTGAGGGAGGTAATGTTCGAGAGAAATTACATGTGCCCTAGATAAATTGACTTATTAGGTGGTTATTATTCGTCTCTGATTTCCCGAATTGTATGCATAGTGATCCATAGTCCTAGTTCTTTATTAATTGATTCTTACCTTCGTATTTAGTTCTGTCAATTGCTTTGTTCAGTAAAACAACCATTTTCATCTGATTTAGTTAGTATAATATTAGAGTTCAGATACAATAGTATAACTTTCTCCCTGTGGATTCGATCCTGACTTCCTTGACTACTTGTTAGTGGATCTTAGGTTATTTTTGATAAGGTGATACGACTTTAGCCTGTCAAATTTTGGTGCCGTTGCCGGGGAGACGGCTTATTACTATTATATCTGAACTGTTAATATTAGACTAATTGTATTTTTTTTTTTTTTGTAAATATTTTTTTTTATTTTTTTTTATTTGAATGACGTCTATCTCTTTTCCCCAATTTGAATTTGAAGTGTTTTGGAGTTATAAGCTTAGATTTGAAAACTATCTTGGTCCCGACCATTTATTTGAACAATGGGAAATTGGTTTAGTGATCTATAAGGGTTTGAATGATGATACGAGGGTAGTTGTAGATTCCATGAGTGATGGTAAATTCATGGATATGACACCTGAAGTGGGTTGTAATTTGTTTGAGCAATTAGCTATGGAAACCTTTGAGTGGGAGATGACAAGATATGTTACTCCAGCTCTAGAAAATTCATCTATCTATGATTCTCAAACTCTTACCTCTCCATCTGATTTTTGTTCTTGTTGTCACTCTTATGATCATGATATTTCTCTTTGTCCACATAATGAGTCATATATGCATGTCAATAACCCTATCCCTGAGTTTAATTTGTCTAATGCTCCATCTGAATCTGATAATATCAAAGATTTTCTTTATGATTTCATGAATGAATTAAATAAGGTTCAGGAGGATTATAAATTTGTTCAGGAGAATATATGTTGCAACTAGCAAATATTGCAGAAAGTCAAAGATCAATAGCATCTAGACTAAAATCTATTAGCCAACCTATTGAGCAAAATTTGTATTATGATGATGTGTTGGTTGAGAATGCTAGTTCATTAGAAGAAGGTTATCATTTGACTCTTGATGGTAGTTTAAATAAGGAAAAGATGGATATAATGGATGTTTTTGAGGAGGAAAAATCATTAGTTATAGAATCAATGATTGAAAAACTATTGGTTATTGAACTTTTGAATGAAAACTCCTTTGTTGACAAGCTTATTTATGAGAGTGAAGTTTTAGGTAAAGAGTTCGAATATGCTGAAAGCATACAAAAATTCGATGTTGAGCCTAACCTACATAACACTCATATCCTGTTTTCACGGAAGCTTGATCTTGTACCTTCATCCCCTGTGTTATATCCTCCTTGTTTTCTTAAAGATCTATTATCGCATGATAATTTTGACCAAGTAAATATTCATGTTCATCCTGTGAAACCTGAGGAATTGCAAGATAGTTGTACATTTTTTTCTTTTTCTTATGATTCTTTTTCTTGTGGTTCCTCTAACCCCCTATTAGTGAATATAATAATTATGCTTGCTGTCAAGCAATATCGAGTGTTCAATAACATGTTTGCAGGGGAATTTGATAAGTTACTGAAGGCATTGAATTCTTCATAATGTAAAAAGTATTTCGGTCGTGCGGGACCCTAAAAAACCAGCGCTTATCGGGAGGCAACCCGACTTTCTAACCTTTAGATGTTATCTTTATTTCTACTTTATAACTACTTTGCTAACGTGTGTTCCAGTGACGTGCTCTTGGTTGTGGTGGCAGTGTCAATACTGTTTGGCACACTCTATGTTCATTACCCACCTTTTCTGTGAGTTGTACCCATCCCTTTTTTTTTTGCTTCGTTGTTCTTCTCAGTGTTCACATTGAGGACAATGTAAAGTTCGGCTTGGGGAAGGATGTCACTTCATGCATGTTAGTTGCATACTAGTTTAGATTTATTGCTTTAGTAGGATTGTTACATGGTTTGTACCGCTCATTAGGGGTGGGAGTTTACATGTAACGAAAAAAATGTACTGCTTTCTTAGTTGCATTAGATTTTTTTTTTTCATATTAGATTTCATATCATTTTAGTTTTCATCTATGGGACTATTGCTAACACTTTTTGAGAACCTTGTTGATATTTCACTACACTTCCTAAGCGTCATTCATCTTGTTCATGATTCTTCATAGCACCATTGTTTTGCAATTGATCGTTTGTGGTAAGACTGTTTGATCTCTCTCTGGCTCGATTTAACTTTACTGTGCAGACACCTAACCTAAGTGAGCTTATGTGCCTATAAACTGACGTATCTGTGTCAGTTATATTCTTTCATGTGTGATTAGTTCCTTAGTTGTCGCATTGATCTTGACTTTGACTTGGTACTCATTGATATTTGATAGTGCATACATTTTGATATGATTGAGGCGTTTCATTTCATGATCTTAGCTCCAGAGTTATTCTTTTTTTTTCATATAATTATCCTTTCTCTAGCCCCGTTGAGCCTTCCTAACTATGTTTGATTAATTACCTATATTACAAGACATTGGTCTCATTTGATTCTTGTCCTAAGCCTAGCTTAGGGGGGCGAGTATTAGTTTTGGTTTGGTTTGTATTGAATTGAAATGCTCTATTTTTGGTTTAGATGGATGAAAAATATGTTTAGTGAGCTTTGAAATTGAATTGAAAGTTCAAAAAAAAAGCAAAAAGAAAAAAAAAGTGAAAAATGAAATGAAAAAGAAGTGAAAAAAAGAGATGAGAATAAAGTGAAAAAAGAGATGAGAATAAAGTGAAATAAAAAGGGTTATTATTGAATTTCTTGAATGGAAAAAGTGTTGGTTATATTTTATTTGGAGATTGTTGGTTATTGCGTGGAGTTGTTGTTACTTTTCATGGTCATGTTTTCTATTATATGATGCTCCCCCTCATTGGTTTTTCCACCATAATTCCCAAATTATTCTCCATACCTTTAACCTCAGCCCCATTACAACCCTTAAAAGTCCTCTTGATCATTGTGTATTGTATTATTGAGTATTAAGTGAGTCAAAAAGTCAAAGTTAAAGAGTACATGTTTCATCTGAGTCGACTTGATTTAGGTTGAGTGTCATCATTTATCCTTTAAACACATGAGAGATTTGAGTGCACATAACTATAGTGAGGTCTGTCAGGTTTGGTTAAATCCAGCTTGGGAGAGATGGTATGTGGTATGATTGGAGAGTCGATTGTGATACATGACATGCTATGCGGCCTTGTTCGAGATAGTTTCGATTCTTGCTTTGTGTAGTGATTATATCTCTCGTGTTTTTCAGTTGAGTATTTGGCCATATTGTAGTCCCTTATTGTAGGTTGTCTTTCTTTTCTAATGTTTATGTCTTATTGCTTGAGGACAAGCAAAGGTATAGCTTGGGGGAGTTTAATGTTATGGTTTTATATAGAGTTTTAGGTGCAATTAGGTTGCATTTCTAGTTCGTATTAGAGCATTTAGGTGCATATTTGCATGATTTACTCAAGATTTGCTCTACTACTCCCCATTTGCGTATTTCGATGATTTTTAGGTTATTTTGATGCAAATTGATTATGATTATCTAAGATCAAGCCTATTAATCATTGAGGATGAAGATAGCTTGCACAAGGATCACAATGCATCCGTTTGGGACAATTTCGAGTTAGAATGAAGCAAAGAGTTAGTGAAAGAAGTGCCAAAACTGACACTTATTCACTATTTTGATCTTAACTTTTGATAATAAATTGATAATCAAGAAATTCTAGTTGGGTTGGAAACTAGACTTTAAAAGCTTTCCAATGATAGGTCACACGCCTCAAACGGACTTCTGTTTTGAGAGATACAGCCTTCGCAAGTTGACGCAAAATCACAGCTTTCCCGCCCGATGGGATCGGGCGGTTTAGCCCGATCGGGCCCGTGAACATATTCATCTGGCTGCGTTCTAGAGTTGAAAACAAGAGGAAAAGACTCCCGCCCGATGGGATAGGGCGAGATTGCCCGATCGGGCGGGTAGTCCGTCATATTTCCGAAATAAAGAGCTTTTCGCCCGATGGGGTCGGGCGAGTTGGCCCGATCGGGCGGTTGACCCGGCACGCATATTTTAATGATTTCCGGGCTATTTTCGTATTACTTTTCCTTTATGTTTTAGGTTTAGTATAAATACGAAAATTAGAACATTACTAAGACATCTTTTATTCAATCTTTGTTTTTAGCCATTATTTTTCATAGTTTTCTCTAAAGAGTTATTCAAGAACCCTAGTTTACTACTTTTCACTTTGGATTCAAGATCAAACATTTGGATTACTTGCAAGTTCAATATAGTTCTTCAATTTGGTAAATTTCTTTATTGCTCTCTTTATTATCGATTAGATTAATTTTTTTGTTATTCGCAATGATTCCAAGTATGAATTTTTACATTGATTTTGTTATTGTTTTTTTACAAGCATGAGTGAGTAGTTTTATTTCTAGGATTGTGGGGACCTATGTATGCAATGAGGGATTGATAGATTAGTATAGTTACCCTTTAATTCAATTGTTTCCTGTGATTGAATCGTTCATGCTAGATTTATGAATTAGGCCTGATTTGTATTTCTATTATCGCAATATTGAATCTGTTTCGAGAGGAGAGATTTCGTATAGGCTTTCAATCATTAGGCAGAGTGATCCTTGACCATGCGAGAGCGGCTAGGTGATCTTTGAGGGAGGTAATGTTCGAGAGAAATTACATGTGCCCTAGATAAATTGACTTATTAGGTGGTTATTATTCGTCTCTGATTTCCCGAATTGTATGCATAGTGATCCATAGTCCTAGTTCTTAATTAATTGATCCTTACCTTCGTATTTAGTTCTGTCAATTGCTTAGTTCAGTAAAACAACCATTTTCATCTGATTTAGTTAGTATAATATTAGATTTCAGATACAATAGTATAACTTTCTCCCTATGGATTCGATCCTGACTTCCCTGACTACTTGTTAGTGGATCTTAGGTTATTTTTGATAAGGTGATACGACTTTAGCCTGTCAGGGTGGACCAGGTGGTGGTCAAATTTTGTCAAAATGAGTGTTTGTTATGATTGGTTAGTAATTTTACGAGTAAGGTTAAAAATCACTCATTAAGCTGTTGGATTACCTATTTAAAAACACTCATTAAAATGTTGGATTAATTAGCTATTTATTAGTAAGGTACCTCTGAGATTTGACGTAATGCTCAAACTATCACTCACATTTGGGGAATTCCTCAGATACCTCTAAACTTTGCGTTTGGGCTCAAGATAGCCTTACTAATGACGGAACCCTAACGCCGTTAGTTTTTTCTCTCCCCTCTCCATCTTCATCTTCTTCATCTCTTCTCCCACCATCCTCCATTATTGACATTCAAACCTTCACTTTTCTCTCTCTCATCCCCATCTTCATCTTCCTAAATTCTCAAAAATGAAAATCCAATACAACAATTTAACACATTAATCAAAATTTAAAACAACAACAATTAAACGACTTAAACATAATTGAACAAGAAAAAACACAAATAAAGTAAGAAAACTAAAATCTAACTAATAACCTGAAGGATTGCGTTAATGATAGTAATACTTCTGCAAGTTTCGTCGCTGATATTAGCAACCCAACTATGGCCATTATTCAGCAGTTGAGGAGAGAAAAAGTGGGAAGAAAAAAAATGACGGAAAAAGATGAAGATGGGTTTTAATTTTTAGAATTTAGGAAGATGAAGATGGGGAGGAGAGAGAGAAAATTGAAGGTTTAGAATGTCATTAATGGAGGATGGTGGGAGGAGAGATGAAGAAGATGAAGATGGAGAGGGGAGAGAAAAAAAACTAATGACGTTAGGGTTCCGTCATTAGTAAGGGTATCTTGAGCTCAAACACAAAGTTCAAGGGTATCTAAGGAATTCCCCAAATGTGAGGGGTAATTTGAGAATTACGTCAAACCTCAGGGGTACCTGAGGAAATTTCCCAAAAGAAAACCCTAGCCGCTATCTCATTCTCTCTCCTCTCTCTCTCCTCTCCACAGAAAACCATCTAGAGGGTTGCCATGAATGTTTTCGTCCATGGTAAACCCTTCTTTCTCTCCTTTTATTTATTTTCTTGTTTTTTTTTTTGTTTTTTCGCAGTTTTCAATAAGTCTCATACACGTGATGGCTTTAGTCTCCTTTTTGGGTTTTGTAGTCACCCCTTTCACAGTGGGTTTATAGTTTAGTTTCTTTGTATTAGCAGGGTTTGGACCCTGGCTCCAGTTGAAGGTTGATTTGTTGATAGGATTTTGTGCGGGATTGCGACAGCGGTTAGTACTTCGCGTACAATCAGGTTAATTAACTCTAATTTTTCATCAAAACTACATCAGATCATTAGACTCCCTTCGTAGAAGGCTGCATCAGACGACGATGTGAAAGAGGGTATATAGAAGGGTTAAATCTGCTCAATGATCATGGTTTCGCCACATTAGAATTAAGTTTCTTTCAATTTGATCAGTATTTTTTAGTTCATGACTTCTGTGGTAGATGTCGTATGACTTCATATTAATGAATGAATTTTCACTTAAAAAAAAAACAACTCATTTCGTCCCAGATAGATCTGAACACTTGTTGGAACACGTAGTTTAAGGTGATAAGTTGTAGTGTGGTTATCAAATGTTATTTTATTAAAAAGTAGATGTGATAGGAGTTAGTGGGGTATTTTTTTATTAGAGGAGAGAAAAAGTTGGGTGACTTTTTATTGATAAAGGTAGAGTGTGGGCCAAAGGAATGTAAAAAAAAATAATATACTTCCTCCGTTCCAAAATAAGTGAAACACTTCTCTCATTTATGTGAGAGCTATTTTGAAAACAAGTGTTTCACTTATTTTGGAACGGAGGAAGTAATAATAGTGGTACCATGCCAAAAAGAGAAGTGTTCAAACTAATTTGGGACAAACATAAAAGGAAAGTGTTCAGACTATTCTGGAATGGAGGGAGTATTTAAAATACTTATAAGAGCACTTAATGGTATATACAATATTACAAGGCCACTTTAGAAAATCGAAGATTTTTGGTTTCAGAATGTAGAAATTCCATAACCACAATGAAACCATGTGGAACTTCGCTAAATTAAAACAGGGTTTTGCTATTTGACGCACTAAAATTTCTTACTAGCGCCCTAAATATGTATTTTATACAGTATTTATATACTTTTTTATTTATTTTCCCTCTTTCTCCCTTTTCCTCACTTCTCCTTCTTCCACCACTACTGAAGCTGCCACTGCCACCACCCCCACCCACTCCCCACCACCCGCCCTTTCCCTCACTTCCCATTCCCCTCTTCATTATAGCGTTTTAAATTGGATAATCCTTTTTTCTTAAAAAAAATACAATAAAGAAAGACTTCTGCCATTGACGCCCCACCATCGACGTAGGTGTCCATGATAGGCGCTTCACTACAGGTACCAATTGTTCGCTTGATGACAGGCTAAAGTCATATCACCTTATCAAAAATAACCTAAGGTCCGCTAACAAGTAGTCAGGGAAGTCAGGATCGAATCCACAGGGAGAAAGTTATACAATTGTATCTGAATTCTAATATTATACTAACTAAATCAGATGAAAATGGGTGTGTGACTAAACTAAGCAATTGACAGAACTAAATACGAAGGTAAGAATCAATTAATAAAGAACTAGGACTATGGATCACTATGCATACAATTTGGGAAATCAGAGGCGAATAATAACCACCCAATAAGTCCATTTATCTAGGGCACATGTAATTTCTCTCGAACATTACCTCCCTCAAAGATCACCTAGCCGCTCTCGCATGGTCAAGGATCACTATGCCTAATGATTGAAAGCCTATACGAAATCTCTCCTCTCGAAGGAGATTCAATATTGCGATAATAGAAATACAAATCAGGCCTAATTCATAAATCTAGCATGAACGATTCAATCACAGGAAACAATTGAAATAGAGGGTAATTATACTAATCTATCAATCCCTCATTGCATACATAGATCCCCACAATCCTAGAAATAAAACTACTCACTCATGCTTGAGAAAACAATAACAAATTCCATGTAAAAATTCATACTTTGAACTATTGCAAATAACTAAGAAATTAATCTAATCAATAATAGAGAAAACAATAAAGAAGATTACCAAACTGAAGAACTATATTGAACTTGCGAATAATCCAAAGGTTTGATCTTGAATCCACAATGAAAAGTAGTAAAACTAGGGTTCTTGAGAGAAACTATGAGAAATTAAGGACTAAAACCCAGATTCATAAAAGATATTCTGATTTTGCTATTTATACTAATCCTAAAATAACTAGGAAAAGCCTTAGAAAAATAGCCCGAAAAATCATTAAAAACGCGCGTCAGGTCAGTCGCCCGATCGGGCCAAGTACGCCCGATGGAATCGGGCTCAACACAGCAGCAGAGCTCCAAAAAACGACCTCGCCCGATGCAATCGGGCCGACACGCCCAATGCAATCGGGCGGCCTACCAAACCTCAGCATCTAGCGCAAAACATCGCCAAGCACGCCCGATGAAATCGGGCCGAACCGCACGATCGGGCTCCTCAGCGAACTAACGACCGGGCGACAGCGCCCGATCGGGCCCGCAACAGAGCAGATCAACTCCCTTGTGAGCGCCCGATCGGGCGTGTGCAGCCCGATGAAATCGGGCTCTGGTCCGGTTCTTCCTTCTTGGCTCTAAACGCCAAGTCTTCAATTCTTCTTTGCTCAAGGGTCCCGGAAAGTATCCTCGGGACTTTGAAACTCCGCATAAAACCTCTCCAGTCCAGCGTAATGGTCTATTAATAGTAGAAAATAGGGAGATAACTCCCTAAAACCTGCAATTTGACACTAAACAGAAAACCACAACTAGATGGAGAAGGTTAGCACAAAATGGCTCATAAGAGCACCATTGACATACTTTTTTAGCTTATAAGTAGGGGGAAAAACTCTATATAAAACCATAACATCAAACTCCCCCAAGCTAAACCTTTGCTTGTCCCCAAGCAAAACACAACATGAATAAGAATAGGATTGCTTCACCCCTCAGATAGGAAATTTTAAACTCAATTATTTCCAACTCAAAATCGTTCAAGCAAGCAAAATTCAAGTTCAGTTGCTCAGATCACCTGACCACCAATCACTTAAGTAAACCATCAAATGCAGCTGCCCTACATATCATGCAAATCTTGAAAAGGTGCTCACCGAGGTGTCACTCCTCTCAATTTTGTGGCAGGCATAATATGTGCCCGAACACTCACCAACCCAACCATAATAGCCCTTCCCACTCACACTCTCATGTGTTTAGAAAGGTATAATATCGCTCATCCTAATCTGGTCGACTCAAATAACAAACTTAATCTTCAACTTTGGCATATTGACTCAGTATTATTCCCATAAACAATCAAACACGTACTCAAAAGGTCTTTCTCAGGGTTGTAATGGGACTCGGGTAAAGGTACAGAAATTATTAAAGGAATGTGATGGAAAAGCCAAGAAAGGGGAGCAAAAAAACACTAGTAGGACTAGGTGTGGTCGAAACAACTCCCATGGCATCAACAACATGACCAAGATAATAACCAACTCTGAAATTTCACGAACCAACCAATAATTGTCTCTTTCATCATAATTTCCAACACTTTTGAAAGTTAATGAGTGAAGATCATAGAAATTTTGATTTTTTTCAGATTTTTCACTATCATTTTTCACCTTATTTTTCTATTTCTTTCTTTTCTTTGTACCAACATAGCATTATTTTCCAACCACACAATATAATATCAACTTAACAATTGCTCCCCCAAGCTAGGCTTGGGACAATGGTCATTGTAAAGGCTCAAGGCTTGTAATGTGGCTTAATATAGATCCAAAAAGAAGTCATTAGGCTCAGCGGGGCTAGGGGGAAAAATAATTCATTAAACAACTCTGAGGCTTAAAAATTAAACAAATGAACGCCTCTATCACAGCACATGTCCAAAGTCACCAGAAATCAACGAGTACAATGCCAAAGCCAGGATAAGAATGCTACGAGGAACTAACACACAAGAATAGACCGGATATAGAGATAAATCCGAGGGCTAGAATGAATCCTCACAATCTAACCAATTCAAGCATGCAGTTAAAGTAAGCGCTTTATCATCAAAATCCACTCAAGATCAAGGCAATCAGAGATCACATCACAACATCCCAATCACAAATGCCCAACTATCCAGTATAATGAGTTAAATCGTTTTTCAGAGCAAAGTTCGGGGAACAGGGAAGCAGTCAATCTATTCATATTCAACTCGTATTTTTGTGTTTTTTTCAGCAATATTTCATTTTTTGTTTTTTTTTAAAGCAATTAAACTGACTTAACTAACCTAAAAAACAGTAAAAGAGAGAAGTACTTACAGAAATCCTCCCCCAAGCTGAACGTGGCAATGGCCTCATTGCAACAAGGGAAAGGAAAGGCATGGATATCAGTCATCCATGGAAAGGTCAGCGCCATCATCATCCTCACCTCCGCCACCCCTACTACTGGACCCCGGCTGGCTGTAACTCGGGTTCCAAGTGTACCAAGATGGGTGAGCATCTGTTTTTGCAATTTTATGCAGTCTGCAGTAGTCATCATACATGGGATACATAGCTAGGTGTTGATCATTGGCCAATGTATCAACACGCTGGCTAATGCTCTGGAGAGCTGCAGAGTTGGCATCAACCCGCTGACCGATGCTCTGAATGGCGGTAGAGTTGGCAGTGATACCAGACTCCATCCGCTGGAGCATGCTCATCATTTCCTGAAAATCAAAAGAAGGAGGAGGAGCAGCGGGAATATGGGGAGGGGGAGCATCAGAAGTAGAGGCAATATCATCAGAATGAGGGAGGCGGCGGTGAAAGGTGCGCTGGGGTATCTCTAGGACGGGGGTGGGAAAGTCAGTGCCAGCGATGGGGAGGTGGTAATGGGGTTGCCCGGGTCTGATTTTGGCTAAAGGACTAGGCAGTTCAATAGAGCGCATTCCGTTGATGCGCCACTGGTATTTATCCCCAGCCCTCTCTACCCAACGGAGACGATCTAGGAAAGCATAAACCATGAGGGTAGGTCCTATGGCTGGCTGGTAGCGAGACTCGTCAAAACCGGGGATTTTCCTAGCAAAAAGAGTGACCAACCCCCCATTGACAATGGCGCGAGAGGTCAAGGTACCGTCCGCTCGCCTCTTGGGATATGTGGTAGCTATACGCTCCATCTGGAGCGCAACATGGTGAGGGATGTTGTATTGAAATTGGTGGTGCGTCCCTCTAAGCAAGTAGCTCCCTATTAAGTACAGTTTATCCCCCCTGATTAATTGTCCTTCCACCCTCCCAAATAGTGTCTGAGACATAAATCGGACCCAAATTTTAAAGATGGGCTGGTGGATGTATTTGCCCTTGCAATGTTGTAGGGTGAAGTCATTTCCATCACCAGTGATGGCAAAATAGGTGTCATGATGGTGGTAGTTAGGAGGGTGCCCAATCTCCCCACGACATTGGACTCGAAGAATTCGTGCAAATTCCGGTAGGGATAGGTGGAAATCCTGATTTAGCAGTCTAAAGGATACATATGAGACGGATCCAGTTCGGGGTTTGGTAACCTCAAGACTACTATAAAATTCATAGACAAGTACAGGATATGTATTAACATGCACGGAAAAGAATGATTCCATCCCTATTATTTTCATGAAATCCTTGAATTCAGAGGCAATACCCAATTTATTCAAAAATTCAATATCAAGAAAGTGGGTAGGACTCACCTCGCGCCCTTTTAGGCGCTGAAACCTTTCACGCTGCTCTGCCGACGAAAAGATGATGTCCGGAAAAGTCTCGTCCCGGGGGACCGGTGGTGGTGGTGGTTGAGACCCGGTGCCGGATTCGCGACGCCTCCTCGAACTCATGTTGCTTGGAAAATGTAGAGGATTTCACACTCACTCTAATGGGGGATGATGGAGGGAAGCTTTTCACTCACTTTAATGGTGGAAGGAAGGAGGAAGAGGATGGATGGGAGAGATGGAGTGAAAGAAAAATGAAGAGGATGGAGTGGGTAATTGGTAGGGGAAGATGAGAGGAGTGATTTTGTGAAGATAGAAGTAGCTTAGATGAAGGTCTTTAATGGTGGAGGGATAATTTGGGGAAGAAGGTGAGAATTGGGGGTTAGGGCTTGAAGAAGAGAGAGAAAGAGATTGGGAGATGAATGACACCTGTTGCATTCATCACCTCAATAGAACCAAACTGGTTAACATTAGTGACAGAAAATGGACCAGACCACCTAGACTTCAACTTACCAGGGAAAAGTTTTAATCTAGAGTTGTACAATAAAACCTTGTCACCAATTGAGAACTCTCTACTCAAAATTTTCTTATCATGCCATCTCTTAGTGCGCTCTTTGTAGAGGCGCGAACTATCATAAGCATTCAGCCGGAGTTCATCAAGTTCATTAATCTGCAAAAGGCGTTTTTCTCATGCTAACTTAGTATCAAGGTTCAGCTCCTTAACAACCCAAAAAGCCTTGTACTCTAGCTCAACAGGTAAGTGACATGATTTCCCATAAACTAACCTGTAAGGGGTGGTGCCAATAGGGGTCTTAAAAGCAGTTCTGTAAGCCCATAAGGTGTCATCAAATTTGTCACTCCAATCCTTCCTAGATTTAGCTACTACCTTCTCTAAGATAGTCTTTATCTCACGATTAGACACTTCTACCTGCCCACTTGTCTGAGGGTGATAAGCTAGGCCAGTCCTATGGTAGACACCATACTTCTTAAGCAGAGCCTCGAAAGTGCGTTTGTGAAAATGAGATCCACCATCACTTATGACAACCCTTGGTACCCCAAACCTTAGAAAGATAATCTTTTTAAACATTTTCATAACGACTTTGAAGTCGTTAGTTGGTGATGCAAGGGCTTCTACCCACTTAGCTAGACACATAATCAACAGCAACAAGTATGAAATTATTGCCCGATGAAGAGGGAAAGGGGCCCATAAAATCAATACCCCATACATCAAATAATTCAACTTCCAAAATGGGGGTTTGGGGCATCTCATGTCTACGGGAAATATTTCCCGTTCGTTGGCATGCATCACAGGACTTAACAAAGGTACTAGCATCATGAAATAAAGTAGGCCAAGAAAAACCGGATTGAAGTACCTTAGCAACGGTTTTGGAGGGCCCAAACATGGCCTCCACATGGCGAGGGAGTGGGAGTGTTTGCGAATGTCATGCACCTCCCATTCCCGGAATACATCGCCCGTAGATGGTGTCGCCGCAAAGCTTGTACGAGAGGGTCGTCCCAAAAATACTTTTTAGCCTCATGGAGGAATTTCTTCCTCTCGCTGGTAACTCGCCTGCGGGGAAGTCCGTCCACTCACACGAAGTTGGCGAAGTCGGTATACCACGGGGTGACGAGTGATCGCCGGGAGCTTATCATCGAGAAATGAGTCATCAATGGGTAGACCTTCTTCCATATCTTCGCATCGCAATTTGGACAGGTGATCCGCCACTACATTTTCTGCTCCCTTTTTATCTCTGATCTCTAAATCGAATTCTTGGAGCAGCAAAATCCACCGAATGAGTCTAGGCTTGGCCTCCTTTTTGGCTAGGAGGTACTTAAATGCAGCGTGATCGGTATAAACAATGACCGTAGACCGTAGCAAATAAGTCCTGAACTTGTCCAGTGCATAGACCACAGCTAGAAGCTCTTTCTCAGTGGTGGCATAGTTAACTTGAGCTTCATCTAGTGTCTTACTAGCGTAGTATATCGCATGGAGGATGTTGTCCTTCCTCTGACCAAGCACGCCTCCCACAAAGATAGTCGCTAGCATCACACATAATCTCGAATGGAAGGTTCCAATCCGGAGATCGAATGATAGGAGCAAGAATCAAAGCTTGCTTGATCCTCGTTGAAAGATACAAGACAGTTATCGAAGCAAACAGAATGGGGCATCCTTGAGGAGCAACTGAGTAAGTGGTTTAGCAATTTTAGAGAAATCCTTGATGAAGCGGCGATAAAACCCCGCATGACCAAGAAAGCCTCGCACCCCTTTTACATTCACAGGAGGGGGTAATTGCTCAATCACTTGAATTTTTGCTTTATCCACCTGGATGCCATGTTCAGAGATAATATGACCAAGTACCACTCCTTCAGTAACCATGAAGTGGCACTTCTCCCAGTTCAGTACAAGATTGACATCTTCACACCTTTTCAAAACTTTATCCAGATTTATCAAACATGCATCAAAATCAATTCCATACACACTAAAGTCATCCATAAACACTTCCATAATGGACTCAATGAACTCAGAAAAAATGGCCATCATACAACGTTGGAAGGTGGCAGGTGCATTGCATAATCCAAATGGCATCCTTCGATAGGCAAAGGTACCATAAGGGCAGGTAAATATGGTCTTCTTCTGGTCATCTGGGTGGATAGGGATTTGGAAGAAACCTGAATACCTATCTAGATAACAGAAATAAGAGTGACAAGCTAGCCTTTCCAACATTTGGTCAATGAAGGGGAGGGGAAAGTGATCCTTCTTGGTGGCAACATTTAATTTCCTATAGTCAATGCACATACGCCAACCAGTTACTACTCTTGTAGCAATTAATTCATTTTTTTCATTTTTAACAACAGTAGTACCTCCCTTTTTAGGAACCACTTGAACCTGGACTCACCCACTTAGAGTCGGCAATGGGGTAGATGATTCCAAAGATCAAGCAATTTCATAACCTCTTTCTTAACCACTTCCTGCATATTGGGGCTCAAACGACGTTGGCCTTGTATACTAGGACGATGATCATCTTCTAAGTGAATTCTATGCATGCAGAAGTCAGGGCTTATGCCTTTCAAATCATCAATATTATATCCAATGGCTTGTTTATGTTTTTTCAAAAAGACAAAAGTTGAGACATTTGACCATCATTCGGTGAAGCACTAACAATCACAGGGATAATTTTCGGATTCATCCGTAAAAGCATAGCGCGAGAGAAGGGGAAGAGGTTTCGGTTCGGGTTTCCTTACCTCTACCTAGGTTGAGTATCATATACTAACCGTTCCTTGTCATGAGTGGTAATACCGTCAAGCTCTTCACATGTAAGAACCGCTTCCCAGTCATCCACTGCAGCACTCAAGGGATTACCATCACCTGTAGAAGATGCAAAACAAAGCAAAGCCTCCAGAGGATCCCGCATAAGGGATTGAGGCATGTCATCGTTAACTAGCACATCAATGACATCAATTCTATAACAGGCTTCCTCTAGCATGGGACTTTTTAAGGCATTGGTCAAACTAAAGGTCACCTTGTCATCTCCCACAATCAAAGTTAATTTCCCATTCTTAACATCTATGACGACTCCAAGCGGTATGAAGGAATGGTCTCCCTAAAATAATTGGGATCCGAGTATCCTCTTCCATGTCAAGCACAACAAAATCCACAGGAATAAAAAAATTTACCTACTCTCTCACGGGGACGCCCTCAAGGATACCTAGGGGTATTTGATGTAACGGTCGCCCATTTGAAGAGTAATATTGGTACATTTTAAATCTCCCATGTCAAGCTTTTTGCAAAAAGTAGGGGCATGACACTAACACTAGCACCCAAATCACATAAAGCCTTATCGATAAAAATGGTGCCAATGTTACAAGGGATAGAGAAACTCCCCGGGTCTTTCAATTTAGGTGGGGACTGATTTTGCAAAAGAGCACTACATTCTTCAGTGAAAGCTACAGTCTCAATTTCATTAAAGGCTCTTTTCCTAGTCAGAATTTCCTTCAAAAATTTAGCATATGCAGGAACTTGAGTAATAAGTTCAGTAAAAGGGACAGTTTCGTGTAGATGCTTCACGATCTCCAAAAACTTACCGAGCTGATGATCAAGCTTAGTCTTCAATAGTCTATTGGGGAACGGTACCTTGATCACAGGTGTGGTAGATGGAACTTTTTTAGCTACTGGCTGCTTCTCCGCATTGCTTGCCTCCTTAGGAGCGTTGGAATTGTCAGTGACAGCTTCATTCTTGTCGGACCCAACCGGAGCATCTTTAGGCATCTCCGGACCATCATACCGCGTTCCACTCCTAAGAGTGATGGCATTGGCAGTATCTCTTGGTTGCATTGGTTGTGAAGGTAATGACCCAGGTGGCCTACTAGCAGAAGAACTAGCCAACTGAGCTAGTTGAGTCTCCAACATCTTGTTATGCGTACCCAAATTTTCCAACTGAGCCTTTGTGTCGGCTTGAAAGGCATTAAAACCTTTCTGCATCTGAAACATCATATTCTTCAACTCTGTCATGGCCGGATCAGTAGGAGGAGTAGGTGGTTGTGGAGCCTGATTTCTCTGAAAACCAGGAGGAGCTTGTTGTTGAGGTTGATATTGTTGAACCTGATTTTGTGGGATATATGGTTGTTGAGGTTGAGGATTCAACACATTATTGCTTCGATATGAGAGGTTGGGGTGATTTCTTAACCCGGGGTTGTAAGTGTTAGAATATGGATTGAACTGGCCCCGAGGTTGTGACTGAAAAGCATTAACCGCCTCACAGTTACCCCCGACATTAGAAGATAGGAGCGTAGAACACTCTTGAGAGTTGTGCCAGGTATCCCACAAGCATCACAAATAGGAGCATTATATTTAGAAGCACTAGCCATCGCATTAACACTCATATGGGAGGAGTCATTACCTAGCTTCAAAGAATCAATCTTCTGGGTTAGAGCAGCTAGTAGCCCGGACAGTAAAGAAATGGCCTCGACATCATGTTTCCCTCCCTTCTTCATGGAGGAACGAATGGTAGATGCTTGATTAGAAGCGAGTTTCTCCAGAAGTTCATACCCCTCATCAATGGCTTTATCCATGAAGAACCCACCGGAGGCTCCATCAATTACCCTCCTTGTATCTGCATCAACTCTAGTGTAGAAAATCTGACACAGATACCACTGGTCTAAACCATGATGAGGACAAAGGCGTTGCAGATCCTTGAACCTCTCCCAAGCTTCATATAATGACTCTCCAGGATCTTGGGTGAAAGTTACTATGGCATGACGCATATCTGCAGTCTTTTGGTAAGGATACCACTTGATGAGGAAGATTTTGGATAGCTCGCCCCGTGTGGTGATGGTGAAGGCAACTTATTATACCAAAATAGAGCTTTGTCGCGAGCAGAGAAACCAAATAGGATGAGTTTCATCTCATCGGCAGTAACACCAAACTTGTTTTCGAGTAGCACAACATTGTAAAAACCGCCGCAGTGCCGATTTGGGTCTTCGGATGGTAACCCAAAGAACCGATTATTCTCGAACCATATTCTAACATGAGACTTGATTTCAAAGTTTGTAGCAGCAATGGTCGGCATCCGGACCCCAGTGGGTACATTATCAGGAGAAGGTTGTGCATAATCTCTGAAGGTTGGTTTAGCTTCGTCACCCATTATAGCAGTACTAGGTGAGATGGAAAATTCTTGTTGTGGTGAAAATGGTGAAGCAGGTCTCTTTTGGGATGGTGTCCCTGCAGACAACTTCGCTTGCTTAGTTTTCTTTCTGAATCTACGAGCGGTCTTTTCAATCTCCGGATCAAATGGGATGAGATTTGGGGATTTCAATTTCCTGCTCATACACCAAAAACACTAAAACAAACGTGAGATGCTCCAAAGAACAAGTGTTCTTCAGAGTAGAGGTTAGTGTAATACTATAATTCAGACAAAATAAAAATAAACCGTCTCCCCGGCAACGGCGCCAAAATTTGACAGGCTAAAGTCGTATCACCTTATCAAAAATAACCTAAGGTCCACTAACAAGTAGTCAGGGAAGTCAGGATCGAATCCACAGGGAGAAAGTTATACTATTGTATCTGAATTCTAATATTATACTAACTAAATCAGATGAAAATGGGTGTGTGACTAAACTAAGCAATTGACAGAACTAAATACGAAGATAAGAATCAATTAATAAAGAACTAGGACTATGGATCACTATGCATACAATTTGGGAAATCAGAGACGAATAATAACCACCCAATAAGTCAATTTGCTCGAACATTACCTCCCTCAAAGATCACCTAGCCGCTCTCGCATGGTCAAGGATCACTATGCCAAATGATTGAAAGCCTATACAAAATCTCTCCTCTCGAAGCAGATTCAATATTGCGATAATAGAAATACAAATTAGGCCTAATTCATAAATCTAGCATGAATGATTCAATCACAGGAAACAATTGAAATAGAGGGTAATTATACTAATCTATCAATCCCTCATTGCATACATAGATCCCCACAATCCTAGAAATAAAACTACTCACTCATGCATGAGAAAACAATAACAAATTCCATGTAAAAATTCATACTTTGAACTATTGCAAATAACTAAGAAATTAATCTAATCAATAATAGAGAAAACAATAAAGAAGATTACCAAACTGAAGAACTATATTGAACTTGCGAATAATCCAAAGGTTTGATTTTGAATCCACAATGAAAAGTAGTAAAACTAGGGTTCTTGAGAGAAACTATGAGAAATTAAGGACTAAAACCCAGATTCATAAAAGATATTCTGATTTTGCTATTTATACTAATCCTAAAACAACTAGGAAAAGTCTTAGAAAAATAGCCCGAAAAATCATTAAAACCCCGCGTCAGGTCAGTCGCCCGATCGGGCCAAGTACGCCCGATGGAATCGGGCTCAACGCAGCAGCAGAGCTCCAAAAAAACGACCTCGCCCGATGCAATCGGGCCGACACGCCCAATGCAATCGGGCGGCCCACCAAACCTCAGCATCTAGCGCAAAACATCGCCAAGCACGCCCGATGAAATCGGGCCGAACCGCCCGATCGAGCTCCTCAGCGAACTAACGACCGGGCGACAGCGCCCAATCGGGCCCGCAACAGAGCAGATCAACTCCCTTGTGAGCGCCCGACCGGGCTCTGGTCCGGTTCTTCCTTCTTGGCTCTAAACGCCAAGTCTTCAATTCTTCTTTGCTCAAGGGTCCCGGAAAGTATCCTCGGGACTTTGAAACTCCGCATAAAAACCTCTCCAGTCCAGCGTAATGGTCAATTAATAGTAGAAAATAGGGAGATAACTCCCTAAAACCTGCAATTTGACATAGAACAGAAAACCACAACTAGATGGAGAAGGTTAGCACAAAATGGCTCATAAGAGCACCATTGACATACTTTTTAGCTTATAGTAGGGGGAAAAACTCTATATAAAACCATAACATCACTTGACAAATTGATAACCAGACCGTCTATAAATAAGATTGCCACTGAATCTCCAATATTTTTAGAAAAAATACAAGGAGATATTTGTGGGCCTATTCACCCTGCATGCGGACCATTCCGCTACTTCATGGTATTAATTGATGCCTCTATTCGATGGTCACATGTGAGCCTTTGTCAAGTAGAAATGCTGCTTTTGCAAAACTTCTGGCTCAAATAATTCGATTAAGAACTCAATTCTGAGATCATACAATAAAGAGAATAACATTAGACAATGCTGGAGAATTTACATCCCAAACTTTTAATGATTATATAGAGCATTTTGTGCCTCATGTACATACACAAAATGGTCTTGTTGAATCATTAATATAATCAAGAGACTACAATTAATTGCAAGACCATTAATAATGAGATCAAAATTGCCCTCTTCTACTGGGGTTCATGCTATATTTCATGCAACATCATTGATAAGATTAAGGGCGACAACCTATCACAAATTCTCACCGTTACAATTAGTATCAGGTCCAGAACGGATGTCTCACATTTGAGAATTTTTGGGTGTAGTATTCTCATCCTTAGGGGGAGAGAAAGTGGACCCACAAAATATAAAAATAGAAATTACATGGAATGCCAAACAAATGTCAATCTTGGACCCGAGAACAAATGTATGTGAATAAGAAGTCAAGAAAATTGTTCATTTGCAAAGTATTGCACAGATACTAGGAAAGTGACAAAATCACATGTACCTGCTGAGAATGCCCCGGCACGGATTGAAATTCCTAGTGACAATAAGGCCATTGAAAATGAGTCAATAGCACGCCGAAAACGTGGTAGACCACCGGGTTCTAAAGACTCAAAATCGAGAAAAATGAAAAAGCAAGGCGAAACAACAAACGAAATTAATATAAATCCTCCAATAGAGCATGATGAAATTCATGATGAAAACAATAAATATAAAGATAAGCATGTTCCAGAAAAAAAGGAACATGAAAGCATAGACAACAACGAAACTTCAATCAATTATGTTTCTACAAAGAAGCAATGGAATCGAAAAGATATTATCTTTAATGAAATCTTTGCTTACTCAATATCAGTTGAAATGACATACGATGAAAATGATATAGAACAGAATACAGTATATGATGTCGCAGCAGAAAAGATTGGCCAAAATGAAAAGAAGCAATTCAAGCAGAATTGAAATCACTTGAAAATGTGACGTATTCGTACAAATAACCCAAATACCAAAAGGTGTAAAACCAGTTGGGTACAAATGGGTATTCGTGAGAATTAAAACGAAATGAGAAATATGAGGTTACAAGATATAAGGCATGGCTAGTAGCCCAAGGTTTCTCGCAGATGCCAGGGATTGATTATGATGACATATTCTCCAGTAGTTGATGCAAGCACACTTTGATTTCTGGTAAGTTTATCAGTTTCGAAAGGATTGCAAATGAGGTTAATGGATATAGCTATAGTGACTGCATACTTATATGGGTCACTTGACATAGATATTTATATGAAAGTCCATGATGGACTAGATTACCAGAATTCACATGCCCAAGAGATGCTTTCAATAAAATTGAAAAAGTCACTCTATTAAAACAATCTCGAAGAATATGGTACAATCGTCTTAGTGTATACCTATTGAAAGAAGGATTCAAAAATGATCAAATCAGTCCCTGTGTATTCATTAAGCGATCTAAATAAGGATTCACCATCATTGTTCACTAGTAGAGAATCAATGACTTGCGGCAGACCTGGGACCACCATTTGCGTTGGACATCGGTCTGACGGCACAAGTCTCGACGCAAATGACGGAGACATAATCTGCGTCGGATTAGGAAACGACGCAGATTTAGTGCTATTTGTGTCGCATGTACTGCATAGTCCAACGCAAATGACCCTTTAGCCCCAGCCCCAACAGCACTATTTGCGTCGCATGATGGTCTGTGTGCGACGCAAATAATCCATTTTATATTAAAAAAAAGTCAATCTGCGTCGGACATTGAACATCATCCGACGTAAATGACTGTTTTTTATCAAAAAAAAATTTAAATTTCGTGAAATCAATTCAAGACCAGATTTTGCTTTCCATTCAAGACCTACATCCTAATTCCCATATCCAAATAGAATAAGAGTTCATTGCCTTACTATAGAAAATCATCCATCAATAATATATTGGCAAGACGAAACACGAATCGAAAACTAACCTTCTTTATAATACAGTTCTCATTATTAGTACAATGAACACCCTCAAAAACCTCGCTATACCGCAAACACTAATTAAAACACATACATAAATTACAGAAAATCAAAAAGATAAAATTACAGAATTAAAAAAAAAACAAAATAAACGACTCAGATCTTCAATCCTTTTGATAACCTGAGATAAATAAATTGAAAGTTCAACTCAAACGAATTAAACTCTAAAATTGATAGAAATTGAATCAGAAAATTCAAAATTAGTAATCAATGGTAACTTACCACCAAGGGTTTGTATAACGCAAAGATCGAATTTCGTTGCACTCGCCGGAGGTTCGAATTTTGTTGCACTCGCCGAAGATCTAAAAAGCGCTCGCTGCTCCTCTGTCGAATCTATAAACCCAAAGATCCCCTTTTACCTTCTTTCTCTCTCCTCCCTTCGTCGGAAAACCGCCGCATTCGCCACAGAACACCGCCAAAGAGAAAAGTGCGAGTGAGAGAATTGCGAAAAAACATTAACTTTGATCCGGCGGTTTTGAGATGACGGAGAATGTAGTGCGAACAGTGTTGGGATCTTCTCTGTACGAACAGTGCTGCTGCGTTTTGCGGTGGTGGTGAGAGTGAGAGATGACGTTGGTTGTGGTGGTGGTGATGTGGGTGGTGGTGAGAGGGAGAGAGGGACGCTGGTGAGAGTGAGAGTGAGAGTGAGAGGGAGAGAGGGACGTTGGTGAGAGTGAGAGGGAGAGAGATGCGGCTGGAGATCTAGGGTTGAGCAACTGATTTGTGAAGGCATGCCTCTTTTATATTATAAGATATGCGTCGGATGGGCCTTGTGGGTCCGACGCAAATATTGGTGAAATACATGGGCCATGGACATTCATCTGCGTCGGATGGGGCAGAAAGTCCAACGCAGATGCAGTTAGAATTTTTTAAAATTTCTGCGGGTCGTCACCTGAGTCGGGTATACCAAGGGGTCTGACGCAAATCCACAAACCACAGAGTCATATGCGTCGGATGGGGTTGGGGTCCGACGCACATGACCCTTATGCCAAATCAAATGCGTTTCTCATCTGCGTCGAGGGTCCGACGCAAATCATCTTCCCTTTCATTTGCTTAGGTTATTTGCATCGGACTTTTATTACAATCCGATGCAAATTTACCATTTGCGTCAGTTCTTCAAGCATCCGACGCAAATAAGCCGACGCAAATCGTGAATTTTGTACTAGTGGTTATCTATGTCGATGATTTGAATATTATTGGAACTCCTAGAGTACTCGAAGTAACTGCAAAGTACTTGATGAAAGAATTTGAGATGAAAGGTCTGGGGAGGACAAATTTTTGCCTTGGCTTGCAAATGGAACATTTAAGAAATGGGATTTTTGTCCATCAATCAAACTATACTGAAAAAATTCTGAAATTATTTTTCATGGACAAAGCAAACCCAATAAGTTCTCCAATGATAGTGCGTTCCTTGAATGTGAAAGATGATCCATACAGACCACGAGAAGAAAACGAATAAATTCTTGGTCTTGAAGTACCATATTTAAGTGCGATTGGTGCCTTAATATACCTGGCTAACAATACTCGGTGACATAGCTTTTTCAGTAAACTTGTTAGCTAGATATAGCAATGCACCAACAAAGAGACATTGGAGCAGAGTCAGGCACTTATTACGTTATCTTCGAGGAACACAAGATCTTGGATATTCTATCAGTCGAAACCACAAAAGGCTAAGTCTCAATCCGGGTATCTATTCACTTATGGATGTATTGCAATATCTTGGAAATCCAAGAAGCGACTTTTGTGACACATCATCAAATCATGCAGAACTAATTGCTCTTTATGAAGTTGGAAAGGAATGTGTATGCAGTGGCGGAGCCAGGATTCTCAAAGTAAGGGGACAAAATCAAGACGCCGGGCATTCGAAAAAAACACTACAATACAAATTGTTTAATACTTAATGTTATACATCCAAAATTCCAAAATGCTTATAGTCTTACAATCCAAAGAGAAATGAAAAAAAAAATACATAAACTAGAAATGAAAATTACAAATTCATCCTCCGGGTCCTCATATTTTGAAAGCAATATTTTCACATAGTGGATCTATCAGCTTCCTTAGTTGGATGTTTGATATACTCTTCTTTCCTTGCCCTTGCAGGTTTGGGGTACTTTAATTATGCAGAAAAGATACAAGGGGCTTGATTATATGTGGGCTGTCCTTGTAACCATTGGGTGTTCAGTATTTATTCTCTACCCGGTTAGTATTCTGATTTTGTTATAAAAATTTGCCTAGGTAGTTGAATATTCTTTTACTTTCTTCTCTCTTCGTTTTTTTGGTTCTGAAGACTGAAGATTTCAGCATCTAGTGATTGGTGGTGTTCTGCTAATGCACTTTTTGGATGTTAAAATGTGTTCTTCAAAGAAATGCTTGCTTCATATCATTCCAAATTTCTTTTGTTTGTTAGTAAACTTAACAGGGAATCATTTGGGGTCCATCATGATTGAGTAGTGGCCCATTGTTTGATATTTTTTTTCTTCCTTTTGGAGTTATAAGCCCGTTGTTCTTATTTTGTCCTCTTCAATACAGGCAGGAGATGATATCAGCCCCAGGGGCGGACCCACTTGGGGTCCTGGGTGGCACGTGCCCCACCATTATTTTTTTTGAAAAAAAAACTAGTTAAAAAAAGTTCTAAAAAAAAAATCGCTGGGTTGCGTACTTGCGTTAAGCTTTCAGTCAGGACTCCCGTGTACTACTTTTCCAAATTCCACAAATGCCACTTTCCCAAATAGCAAATCAACCTGCCAAAGACTAGAAAAAGTACTTCTAACTTTTAGAACTTAAAACCTAAAAAATTAAAGCTGACCTATATTACCTACACCTACTGCCAAAAATTGAGTCTTGAGAGTTGAGAACCACAATTCAAGCTGGCGCTGTAGGCTTTCGAGTTTCGACACAAGCAAAGCAAGACACACTCGTTTCGACTCGCAAGTACTGTAGGACGTGTATGCACTCACTCTTTCTTTCTTTTTTCGTTTTTTTGACACAAGTATCAATTGACTTAGTTTTTTTGTTTAATTGTATGATTTTGGTTTTATGTTATTATCTTGTTGTTATTAGAAGTGATTGATATAATCTGATTAAAGTATTAAAATAAATTTTAGAAAGAAGAGAAATGATCAAAGAGATATTGCTAGTTTCTTTTCGAAAAGAATTAACACAAACTCTGGAGATCCCTCTACACCAAAATACTAATTGATCTCAAGTTATTAGATTGTGATTTAAATATAAAAAAATTTGTTGGTAATTTTATGTATTTCTAGATCTTTTTGAATTTTTGCAAAATATTAGGCTAATTATTTTGGTGCCCCACCATTATTGAAATCCTGGATCCGCCCCTGATCAGCCCCTACAAGAATGGGAAAGAGAGCACGGTATGGGGTATGTCCCTCATGCTTGGTTATCTTGGGTACTAATTTTGCACTTCAACTCGTTGTTATTCTCTCATGCTGTGCTGCTCTGAGTTTTCTTTGAATTGTTCGATTATGACTGCTAGTATAGTACTGAACCAGCCCCAGGCATATGTTTCACAATCAGATCAATGTTATGCAGGAGTCAGGATCCCTTCTTTTTTTTCAGTTTTTTTTTTTTTTGGGGTGAAGAATTCCTCTAAACAACAGCTATCCAGTGATTTAGCAGTGTGTAGGGAAAGAATGTTAACCACACCTCACTCTTGAGGATTTTTCTCTCCAAGATGCTCCGTTATTAGTCAGTGAATCCTAATTTTACTTGTCCACTTTATGAGACATATATATTAACTCTCATGTATAGGCAGGTCAAAATTTTCATAATTTTACCCTTGGTGAAGCAGACATATATCCTTTTGCTTTGGCTTCAGATTAATATATGATGAAATGAGGAAGATGCAATGTTGCTGCATTTATTTCTACTAATCTAGAATTAGAAATACCTCTCTATTTTTATCCTATATTTGAAGTAGAGTGTCTGACATCCACGAAATCTTTCATCATTTAGCATATTATCCATGAATACATCAAGTTGAAGTTCAAGAGTCGTCACATCAAGACTAGAAAATTCTTCAGGATAAAAAGAGACAACTTTGAGTATCTTTTTTTTGTCAAAAAATGAGAAATTACATTTGGGACTTAGGCAAGCCATGCAAGTAAGTAGCTCCATGTTCCTCTCATTAAATCGGTTATCAAGTTGTTGAAGATGCAAATCAAATAATCAATCATTTCAAAAAATTTCCAACCCGAAAATGATGTAGATTCGTTGCTTTTCAACAAACGCCTTGATCTTCCTTAGGGAACATAAAGAGCATCCATGTTAGGAACTTCAACTTTATGCTTAGTTGAAAATGAAGTAACCTTGTGTAAAAGTGTCTCCCATCCTTGTTCCCTCATTTTTTGCAACACATTTTTTGTGGAATTATCAAGTCCCATGGTATTCACAATATCTTGCTCTTTCTTTGCAAAGGAACACACAAATCATTTAATTAGCCTTAAAAATATAATCAAATGATCCCAAAACAATTTGAGCTTTGAACTTATCTTCTGATGAACCATTTTTCCCAATATGCACAAGTACTTCAACAATAGAAGAAAACAAGTTGATGATATTTAAAAGACACTTGAAATGAGACCCCCAACGCGTATCTCCGGGCTTTTCAAACCAAGTTCTTGATTCAAACCCGTTCCACTTTCAATTTCCCCCATCTCTAATGCTTGAGCCACTTGTTGAGCTTGGCTTTGTCGAACCATGTCCCTTCTCTTACAAAAAACCCCAATCACATTTAACAAGTTTGCAAGTATCTCAAATAACCAACCACAAGCTAAGTATCATTCTTCTTAGCAACGACAACTATTGTAAGTTGGAGTTGATGAGCAAAACAATGTATGTAGTAGGCTCTCGGGTATCATTCATGATCAAAGTCTTAAGACCATTTACTTCACGTCTCATGTTGCTAGTACCGTCATAACCTTGTCCTCTTATCATAGATTGAGTCAATGAATGCTCCACAAGTAAAGACATAATGACATCTTTAAGAGACAAAGCGCTAGTATCACTAACATGAACAATGTTGTAACACTCCCAAAATCCATACAAGTCTAAACTATGTTGCATCGACTTTGGGAGTGTTACCGCCGCGGTGAAACACAAGCCTTATTTGAAAATACAACATTAACTTTACTCCTTAACATGAAAACTAAATTGCAGCGGAAATAAAATGTTAACTTAATCCTACAACTCGGGAATCACCATTGACCCCTTTTATTCAAACCATTAACTAAGTAGATTATAAATAAACTCTGGAAAATTCAACCAAAATATTTTAAAAGTTCATAAATCAAAGAGTATCCCCTTCATGCCCAAACTCATGCAGCATCATCAGCATACCTAATCTGCTCCCCATTGAAATATCAATGGTTCATCATAGGGTCAACAAGCAAACACAAATATAACAAACAATCAGCTAGGCTGAGTACGTACTTAAACAGTTAAATAATACACTAAGCATAATCAGAACAATAATAACTATTCCTTGACATGATACTACAAGAGTATTATATTGCATTTTCATATATTTAATTGACAACGAACGGGCACTGCCATCTTTCTAGAATCATACAGGCTACATAATTCTTAATAGACAACTAATTGGTCTAGTAGATGGAATATAAATACGGTTTCGTTCCGCTTCACACACATCACCTTATTATGCATACCCCCATGATCGTACGGAACCTTCCGCCTACTTGAGTTATCAAAATTTATAAGGACTCTACTATCGTCACAGTAGGCCTGCCTAGGAGTGTAGAACATGTCCCACACTCCCCCCCATTGTTCACTATTTGTAGGGATTCCGACTACAAGTTTATCGCCAACTATACTTCTTAGTGATACTCATTCATACAACATTAAGCATATGATTATTTTATTTTCCCTTCTTAGGTACATTGCTCTTTAAATAACTGTGCTTAAGCCTTTAGTTTAGGCAAGCTCTTATAAAATCCTTGCTACAACAATTAGTCATAGGATTCCAATCCAATTCTCATTTCATGCTTGTCATGATACGATAGAATTACGCATTTAAATAATAACAATTCATTCCAATTCACAAGCCATACAAGAAGGAAATACATTCAAATTTCCAATTGATTTCATGTTACCAAACAATCTCATCAATCATAACCATACAATCGTTCCCTATCATGACTCTAGATTTCAATGAAAGAATTAATAACTTAAACATGATACTATCGTATCTAACTGAACTAGTACGCGTACATACCTTATAACGGAGAATCGTCGCTGTCTAACTTAAAACGTTCCGCTTATGAAATTGGGACCTAATCGAATAATAAAAGTAATTCAGTACTAAATCCTTGATAATATTAATAAAATCATATTATCTAATTATGTAAAATATGGTGTTTCGAATAATAAAATAATCATTCTTGTTGTTTAAACTTTCTCTTCATAATCTTTATTGAAACTAACATATTTAGGAACTAATAATAAGGTGCTTGTAAATCTGATTTCTTTTAACTTTTACAATACTTTGTTTATAATAACAAAACTTAAACATATATATAAGTATTATAAAATCAAAATTGAGAAATAAAAGCATCATAAGAACTAATAATATAATTGTAAATCTGATTTCTTTTAACTTATACTATACTTTATTTACAATACAAACTTAATCAAAGATATATATAAGAATTACAAAATCAGAATTTACAATTAGATTAAAGTAGAAAAGAAGGATTTTTTTTATATAGTACCGAAGTGACTCGCCGGCGACAACCACCGGCGACGGAATTCCGGCAGCAACACCAGCCACACACCACAACACTCGCACACCACTGGCACGTACGGCACACACCACGAGCCTCGACGCACTCGTGCGACTCGCACACCGTACAACCTCGCACACACCGACGCACCGCACTCGCGCTTCGCAACCCCAACACGCACAACCCTCGCCTAGCCTAGCACACAAACGCTCGCGCTCGCCTCGCTTAGCACACAAATGCTCGCACTTCTCGAGCCCAGCACTCGAACGCTCGCACAACACACAACACTGGAGCCTCGCACCGAAGCAACGAACCTTTCACTGGCCTTGCGACGCGCACGACTCCGATGGGTTTGCTGGTCGACCGAAAACATAGGGGAGAAGCACGCAGGAGGAGAAGAATGGAGGAGAAGAAGTGGTGCAGGGGAAAAGAAAAGAAAAGTGACGCAGGAGGAGAAGAGAAGGAGGAGAGAGAAAATCTTGGGTAAAATATTTTAGAACCGCTGATGACAAAGTGAAATAGGGTTTGTTTCTCCTTTTTTTTTATATATACCAAGTGAAACCTATGTTCACTAGGATTTATTTTCCAAATTAAATTCTTATTTTTATTTTATCAATTTGAAAAACAAAACAAAACCGAATCATTATTTATTTAGGTACAAAAAGGTAGTTTGTATAATTAAACTATAACTGTAGGCTTACCCAAACTATACTTTTCTGTGAATAATATTATTCGTTTAATAAAAATACTTTCAAGCTTATTCTTTATATTTTCTTATTTATAAAATAACTCCTAAAAATACGGAGTATTACAAATGCCCAAAAATCTCTCCATAATCTTACCACTATCTCGATGAACAAAACGTAAAACAAGAGCAAGTTGTTCTTTTTGAGACACATCACTTGATTCATCGGCCAATATGGCAAAGAAATCATCACCAAGCTCTTCTATTATGCATTTAGTGGTTTCTTTTGCACAACAAGTAATAATGTCCTTTTGAATCGGAGGAGAAGTCATTTGACAATTTTTGGGAACATTTTCTAATGTATGTTTTTTTACTTCCTCAACCTTTTCCCCTAACCACCTCAAAAGCTCAAAAAAATTACCCCTACTATAAGACTCTTCACTTTCATCATGCCCACGAAATACCAACCTTTGTTGCAAAAGAAATCGTAAACAACTTAAAGATTCTTGCAAACGAATATGATATTCCTTTTTTGTCACGTCACTTGCATTGTCAAGCACATTCACAATTGATTTCTTTTTTCCATCTCTTAAATTCACATACTTTTAATAAGCAAGATTATGAGCAATTTTAATTCCACCATCATGCTTCTCGAATCTTTCCGGTTAATTCCATGCCCTAAACCCTCCATCAACAAATGCATTACCCCCCATATTAACTTTAACATCATTCTTGAACAAGTAGCACACAAACAAAAATGCGGCATCTTTTTCAATGCTATATTCAAGCCAATCCCTTTTCTTGAACCAATTAACACTAAAATGGCGTAAACCGGACACCGATCTCTGAGGAAAGGCATGAGATTTTGGTTGACACGGTTTTTTAAGAATATAAGTTCATCTCAACGCATTTCTTTTGATTTGAGGGATAATTCATTATGTTCATTGTTTTTCCCGGATCATGAGGAAGTAATTCAATATCATATACTAATTCTTCTTCCTCCTCCTCCTCTAATGGTACATTACTATTACTTGAACCACCAACATCCATATCAACATCTTGAGTTTGGGGAGAGTTAAATGAAGGAGATTCATTTGAGGTGTTTCACTATGAGCAAGTGAAGATGTTTCTCGAGATTTCATTCTTTTAAACATAAATTGTCGAAAATCGGGTTGTTTTCCCTTAGCCTTGGACTTGTTTGAATTAGGTGAATGTGAATCACTTAACATTTCCTAATTAAATTGATAAACATGAATCAATTACATTATCAAACCAAACCAGTCAAGTATAAATCATCATACTTACAATTTCCAAATTAGAAAATTAATTACAAACTAAATAAACCTAAAACATGAATCAACAAACAACTCAATAAATCATGACCAACAACAAATCAATTCAACTAGTTCAAGTATTCAACGATAATCACAAATTCACAACCAAATAATGATAATTATTACCTCAAAAAAATGAAATTAAAACTTAGGATTTAGAAAAAAACAACTCACTAATGACTAGACTGGGAGACTACTGACTGGCGGTGTCTCGCATCTGGACAGCTCGTGGTTGGCGGTGTACGTCCGCCGGCAGGCGGCTCGTGGCTGGACAACTCCTTTATCTCCTTCCTTTGTTTGAAATTTGAATTGTTTCTCACAAGCTGGGTTCCTTCTTCTTCCTTTGTAGTTCGTTCCTCACATGTGACTGGAGTCCCGCGTCTCGGCATCTGGACGGCTCCGGCGGCTCGTGGCAGGGTGTTAGGGTCTCAAACTTTCTCTCCTTCCTTGGTTTCTCTCTCTTTGTTTCTCAAAGGCGTTATGTTAGTGTTTTCACGCGTCCATACTCCAGTTCTTCCTTCGTTTTTTCATTTTTTTTTTTTTTGTTTTTTCATGTTTTTAAAACCATTAATTATTTTTTTAAAGTGGGGGAGACATTTGTCCCCATGTCCCCCTGCTGACTTCGCCTCTGTGTGTATGGCTAAGATCAATGATCAACAATATGCAAGAAAAATGTGGAATGGAAGCAATAATAACAACAAATCCAACTATAATAGACGAAGACAATACTGCATGTATCACCCAAGTAAGCGAAGGGTGTAACACCATGGATTTTCGCTCATAATTTTTTTCGAGTTATTTTCCCTTAATTATTATTTTTCGTTAAAATTAGAATATTTTACTCCTTAAAAATATTATATCTTATATTATTAGTTTTCAACTTTTATAAAATTTATTTGATTAGAAATTATATATTTTCTAGTATATAAATTGCGCGTTTGAGCTGGTATTTTATTTTCTCGTTCTAGCGCTTGGACCGTCAAAACGATTTTTAAATCGTGGAACTAAAACCCCTTCCAATGCTGTCCCAAAAATTAGACTTTTTGAAGTATGAGAGGTGATTTTTGAGCACCTTATAACTCCCCTTGTAACCCCTTTGTAACCTCCACTTTAATTTCCAAATTAATTCTCATCATTCTAGCTCTTTTAACCCCCTTTAGAACCACTTTGTTGCTGTAAATTAATCATAAAAAAATCAGCCCAATCTCCCCAAATCAGTCGACTTTTTAGAGAGAGAGAGAGGAAAAAGTTCATCCCGGATTTCCCTGCCATACCTTCACGAATTTGATCATCGCTGGAGATCAAACCGTTGGATCATCCTGAAATTTGGACATTATTTTGAGGACATCTGGGTCGTCATTTTGACTGGAGAGATTGTGAATCCGAGCGTTTAATTGTCGGGAATCTAGATCGGAACAGAACAACACAAAATGAAAATTTACAATGTTCAAGAAGAAGAATGCAAGCAATTGGAGGTCTTCAAAGGAAACTAACGGCGAACCTAAATCGATTAGTACTAGTATAGATATTATATTAGTTTTAATAGTTAGGATATTTGGGTTTTGGTATCATGATAGAGTCAGGTTGGGTAAAATTAGTTTATCATGGTTAAGATGAAGAATAATATCTATGTTGTAGTATGTTATGTGTATTTTGGTGATCTTAGTATCATGTTTAATATTAGTAATCATGTTAGTATGGTTGTTATTTTCCTATTATCATGGCGTGAGTTTGTAACTTGTGAACATTTTTTTTATGTTGTTGTAATGGTTGAGTTTTGGGTTGCTTCGTGTCACGCATTACATCGTTGCTTGCATGTCCCTATTTACTGCCTTCCTATGCTATTACCCAACGCTTTACCTGCTGCCATGCTATTGTCGTTGCTTCTTGGATTTCATAAGGTTGCTTGTTGTGCGTTGTTACGTTGTTGCTCACATTATATATGGTTGTATCGTTACTGTCATGCCTTTGATGGCTAGTGTGATTCCATTAATAGAATATTTGTGGTGCTTGGTTGCTGACATGAGGAATTTGTTGTTCATGTGCAAAGCTGGATATTGCTGTTGCATTGTATAGTTACTGCACCCTCATGGTCTTGTATTAGTTTTAGTTTTATTTTATTTAGTTCTATTTTCGTTTGGTTTTGTAAACTATAGCTTGTTATGTCAGACCAATATTTGAGGGGAGGGGTAATGTGGTCCATGTTTAAGCTTTTGATCCTTGGTAATGGGTGTAGATTACCTTATTATTTAAGTTAGAATTTACTCTTATCATTTGTTTAATTTATTTGTTTGTTTTAGCATGTTACGTGAGCTTTTGTAATGGTTATGTATTATTTTTAGTTTTATAATGATTTAAATCATGTTTTTATCGAGTTATTATTATAACTACTATTTTGAGAATAATGTTATTATGAATTGAAATTCTTGGGTTGCGATCCTAGATTTCTGTTGATTTGGTGTAAGGCCTTAAGGGCATCCGTGTAATTTGATGATTGAGTATTTTTTTATCATTACTATTTTGTTTGAGAGCAAGATATCCGGAGGGCCGAAATCCCAATGTGAAGAACATGCAAACCATAGGACAGAATCCTAGGTATACTGTAACAGCCCGCACTTCCGAGCTGTTAGCTAAACATACCTAGTATTCATAAATCTCAATTAATACTTAATAACCTCGAATTTACATTTACTCGCAGCGGAAACAAACACCTATAAAATGATCCTGGACCTGTGGGTTATGGCCCACAACAATATCCCAAAATAGAAATACAATTACATGAATTGATCAATCGAATCTCTGATATAATACATCAAAACGCCATAATATTCTTTCCTATAACACTATAATCTCCACCATAGCTCATCCGAAAAAAAACATCTCTTATAATACCATGATCCTTAAACCACACCGGAGCTAGATTCCACATTCCCTGCAAAAATCATTAACATTGAACTACGCCCCCACCGGGGACGGGTTCCAAGAACAAAATCAGCGAAACTGAGTACACACTGTCCAACCAGAAAATCTTTTTGGTGGCTTAAACACATTCGAGTTGTTGAGTGTGATTTTATAGAGAATAAATGCGTAATAAAGAAATCACCTTAACATGTGAGCTTTTATATCTCATGGATCAATGTACTTAAAACAAATCACAGAAATATATCTTCTCATCAAAGATTTCGCATAACCAATATATTTATACTTCTTAAACGTTTTATACTAGCTCAAAATACAAAGATATTCCTCGATTGATACCAAGGATGCAAACGTAATATGTCAAAGAACATACTGAGTAATTTTTCAAAAGCTTACCATAAATTATCTTGTTATATCAGCATCATTATCAAACATAATTTAAATTTTTCTCAATACTTTAGCATCAAAATATTTACTCAGGGAAGGAACACGAATGGAGAGGGGTAAACCATGTCTCCAGACTTTTGAGGGACGTCTCCCCACCTTTCTTATTTTCTGCTTGCAAGACTTTTAGGTCATGACCCCACATAACAGAGCAATACCCGCTCTAAACACATAATGAGCAAACCTGCTCCACAAATGTTGTTCGTCACTGCTTTTGCAGCTACTTCCCTTCTAAAACAAAACATAACCGCAATACTCAATTATTAATTTCACAAACTCATATTTTTCAAAACTCATATACATGGTTCTGAAAATTCATATAACATATATGCATATCTTATAATAGGATAACAAATCCATGTTCATATTTTTGAAAACATACTTTGGAAATGATGGAGATTTGACTTAGATATCATATGCCAAATCCATTACAAAATTCTAAATTACTTAATATTATTCAAAATCTGAAATCTCGGATTATCTTCATCTCCTTAACATCATTTGACAGATTTTGATAGTAAATGTTTTTCCACAATTGGAACTGATAACGTAATCAAAATGTAGCATATGCTTCTCAAAGATTTACAAGGTGGTGAACTATTGTCGAGACCAAACACTAGGCACGTATGACCTATGGTTTCTAACTTATAGACCATGATATTTCCTCTAATTCCTTTTGACAATTTCCCCTTTATTGTAACGGTTTTAGTCCCTTATCCTTGGACTTCCATCTTTAACTTTTAGCAACTCTCTATAGCCTCCAAGAATTCTCAAGATATGAATGTTCCTTGAAGGATTACTTATCCCCAATACATGAACTCGACATTGCTAGAATGATACTTGTATGTCCAACTTATCACATTAATATCTCAGATTTCCCATGACCATACTATATCATAATAAATCATCTACGTTTATTATTGTAAGTCAAGATATATCACTCAATAATTCTATGTCATAAACAAATATTTCATAACTCAACTATTCATCCAAAAATTTACAATTACAGATACTTAAACTCATTATCTTAGTCAATCCTAATTATATAACTCATAACTGTACAACCCCAAATATCTAAACTTGATGTTCATATTAGTCTTAATACTCTATTATTTCAATATCAATACACATCATTAACTACTAAACTATCCATTACACTAGATTTACCTTTCCCCTAACTTACATTTACATAACCTTACTTATCTTACTAGAAAATTTATACCTTTAAACTTTCTTCCTTAATCCAATTCCAGATATGACCTTTCATAACTTAAATACTATAAGTTACACTTCTCTATTTGATATTCTTTTGAATCACCACCCATATCTTGATCCTTTATTTCTCTAATATGACCTTCACATTTCAGATCTTACTTCTCAATATTTAATATCCCATCTCAAATACTTATTTTGGTTATAACATCTCTTAGACTCACAAACATATTGTAACCACTCTATTAACCCTTAGATTAATGTTGAACTTCCAAATTCACTTCCAATTAATTATCCTTAGATATCTAACTTGACTTCTATACATAACATTTTATACTCTTCCCCACCTTCCCATTTCCTATCCTTACTCCTCCAATTAGAATATAAGACTCCTAACCTCTTTTGTACTCCTCATTGATACCCATAATAGAAGTTTCCAAACTCAGTTATCACCTTCCCTCGACTTAGACAACACAATTCAAATTTAATGTCTGATACTTCCCCAAACCATCACTCCAGCCCCTTTATATCGATATCACTATTATAGAACTCATTTATTTAACTTTTATGACCCAACGTTGAGTGTCTCCCATTCCCAATATATACTTCTCAATATATACTTTTATAGTTGTCTGATCTTTAAGGCCCATATAATTATTTATCTCGACTACTACCCCATTAATTGACGTTGACACTCCAAAACTTACACAATCACCCAACTCCACTTTTCAAATAATAGTTAACATTCTTACACATAATTCTTCGATCTACTAATTCACCCCACAACTACTTTGACATAACTTTTAAATATTACAAAACCCAAATTCCTCAAATAGTCCTTGTTGGTATCCTTTTATGACATAATGTCACTATTTGAATCTGAACTTATTCTCCTTATAATAACAGTTCATACTATACTCGTTCATAGTTTACTACACGCATATTTTCATACTCAAATAATAGTCCCCCAAAACTCATGTTATAACGTACTCTGAAATTACAACCACAACTCCGAACCCATATTTTCTAACCTCTAATGCATGTATTTCGAAATGAGTAATCAAATATCATAATTGATTTCTTAGAAATTCATACACGAAACTCCAACAAGAATTAATCTTACCAAGATGTGATACCGAGGTTCTCATAATAACCATATGAACGAACTCTTTAAATTATATACATTTATACATTTATAAAGTTTATACATTTATAACCATATATAAACGAACTCTTTTCTGAAATCATAATTGAGCTTCATAACCTTATCCATTCCCATAATATATAACTCACTAAACTCTTATAATCAAACTTATAAATATTGAAAATAGAGTGAAACTCTCATTTAGAACCAAATGTGCATGCCTTATTAATATCACAAAACATGGTTCATTAAACAAATTTATACTATTGAGTCTCAAAACAACATAATTTATAGCCAATAGAACTTAACATGCAATTTAGTTCTACCTTCGTCTTAGAACTCATAAACATGTATTTCACAAACCATTTAGTACAAAAATCCCACTTTTGATACAACCCGAGTTTAACTTAAGAAAACATATCAAAATCAACTTATATAGTTTATATAATTGATCGGAATATCAACAATATATTTGCAAAGTGGAAGGACATGTGTGTACCTTGAAACGTTTCCCAATAATTCGACATTCTGGATCACCAACTATAGCTCGAACTTCAGAAATTATCTCCATATACACACTCCAACAACGACCTCAAAACAATAACAATAATCAATAAACTCCTCACTACCTGAGAAACCAATCTAAATAACCTTTCTTAATACAACCTACTATAATGATCGAATTAAATCCCACAAGTAGGAATTAATGAAACCAATTCCATAACTCCTAATTTCACTTCGCAATAACTTCAATCAAATCTATTACCAATACTAACAATCACTAACAAATTATATTAACTCACATTAGAATCTATAAACCCATAACTAGCTCCAATTACTCCAATAATAATAACAACTATTCTAAATTTAATCTCAAATACTATGGCAAATAATCCCACAAGTAAACTTAGTGAAATCTAATTTCCATTTTGCAAATCAAAAACAAGTTTGCATAGCAAAAATCAGTTTAGCCTCTAAACTTAAGCAAGATTAGCCACACATAAATCAAACCAAGCAACTCACTTAACAAATCAGTTTTAGGCTCAACTTTATACGAATTAACATGGGTTATACTTGGGCTTGGGGATTAAATTGATAAACTCCAACATCAAACTAACTGAAATCAAGAGGAATGAATTACCTCTCGCTCTAAGGAGCGAGGGACGAACAGAGGAGACAGGGGGGGTTCAACGAGCCCCAGGTGAAGTAACCGAGGTGCAGTGATGGCGGCGGGGAGGCGGCGTCGTCGTCGGTGGAGCAAGAAGCACAACCGTTGCATCACCACGAGCGACAACCACAAAGAAAAACAACCACAACGACACGAGGCCGGCGGTCGCACGACGCAGGGGAGAGAAAAGTGGCGTCGAGCCACAACAGCCAAAGAAGAACGACACAACAACAACCGCACCGCGACGGCGGAACCACAAGTAGCGGCGGCATAGCACAACCGAATGAAACAGGGAGATGCGAAGAACGGGAGAGCGAAGGAGAAGGGAGCAAGAACTTGGGAAATCGGAGCTCGGGATCCCGGCAAGCGCCCGACTGGTCGACGACAACATGTCCGGCGAGCTTGGGACGCCGCCGACGAGAAAAACGAGGGAAGAGAGAAAACTGGGTTGGGGTTTTGGGGTTTCTCAAGGGAAGAGAGAGAGAGATGGGGTTTGGGGGGTTTCCTTTAGGGGTTTGAGAAGTGACGAGTAAGATTGAGATGGCTTTTGGGTTCTCCAAATTAGACCGACAAGGGATTAAGTAAATGAAAGGGAATTTGGCTTCCTATTTGGCAAAATATCACTGAACTAAATTTTGGCACTTAAACTCAAATATATAATAATATTAACTTCATAATTAAACAAATATATATATTATTATACGAAAAAAAAAAAATTCATACTCCACATCTCAAATAAAAATAAGATTTTTTGAAACATAATTAACTTAATAAATAAAAGGATCAGCATTTAATAACGCTCTTAAAAATTGGGCTATTACATATACCTTGGTTTTGTTATCGTCCAAGAGGTCGGTGAGGACTGAATCCTACACCGCATCGGGAGTATGGCCATTCTTAGACACAGGCAGTAGGGAACGTAACCCATAGGCTGTCCTGGAGGTTGCGATCTGACATTACCATAGGAAGTGGGTTGCGACCCATTTGCGTTCAGTTCTCTCTCAAACTAATTATAATATTTAATTACATTAAACTTTGATGGTTTATATTGTTGATCATTGAGTTTATATGTATATTTACTTGTCCATTTGTTTATCCTGTTATCTTTACGCTATTTGTTTATAGCACGTTGTATTGTCTGGTCAAATAGTTTTTATTTGATTATTTGAAGTTTATTATTGAGATGTTTTTATAACTCTTATATGGATCCTAATTGAGCTAGGAGAGCTGTTATTTACTCCCCACTGATTGTGGATGTTTGTTGATATATTTTGCAGGTGAGTATTTCGTGTCATGGGAAATGAGAGAAAGGCTATTTAGGATTATAGAGACATCTTATTTTATTTTATATTTACTATATATATTGGGATTATGAGGTTGTTTTGCTTCTTTTTGGATCTTTTAGATTATTATAATTGGGTTTTATTTTTATTTAGTTTAATTTAACCTTTTATTAGAGTGACATTTTCGTCAGGCAATGTTTCCGCTTTTGCCATTTCTTTAATAAAATGTTCTATTTTGTTTATATTATGTTTATAAAAGGACGGAGTGTTACAAAGGGTATATCCAAGGAGACATAACTAAACATTTATCGCCAAATCTCTTCTTCACACTAGTGGTGTCAATCTGCGTTAGTGGGTGGGTTTGGGTTGACCCAACCTGGGTCGGAATGATTTGGGTCGGAATGATTTGGGTCAGAATAATCTGGGTGAGAGTGTGCCGTGGGTCGGAACTGGGTGGGTCTGGGTGGACTTGGGTCGGGTTCAACTGGGTGAGGGGGATCTCGGAACTGGGTCGGTTGGGACTGGGTCGGCCGGTATCTGGGTTGGGTGAATTTGGGTCGGAATGGAATAAGGTGAAGTCGGCCCAAATCGGCTTTCGGAATAACTTGGGTCAGTATAAATCGGCTTTCGGCATAACTTGGGTCGGAAGAAATCGGCTTTCGGAATGACTTGGTCGGAAGAAATCGGCTTTCGGAATGACTTGGGTCGGAAGAAATCGGTATCGGAATGACTTGGGTCGGAATAAATCGGCTTTTGGAATGACTTGGGTCGGCAGAAATCGGCTTTCGGAATGACTTGGGTCGGAAAAAATCGGCTCTCGATAGGACTTGGGTCGGCTGAAGCCTCAAACCGACAGCGTATTGACTTGGGTCGGAACAAATCGGCTCTCGGAATGACTTGGGTCGGAATGAATCGTCTCTCGGAGCAAGGTGACATCGGGTGCGATTGGGTCGGCTTAAATTGGGTTTCAGAATAACTTAGGTGGAGTTTGTTTGACTCTAGCCGTCTTTCGGGCGGACTTGGACTCTTGGAGAGCCTAATGTTTACAATTGTCGTTTTGGCGTTTTCATATATTATATTATATTATATTATATTATATTATATGTATATTAAGTTACGAAGTCGAAAGTTATAACAATTAACATGTAATATAGTGATATACTAATATTGTGATTGAGTCATTGTGAATTTTGTGATAATACATTGATACTTATATTAGTAATTTAAAAAGTTACTAAACTAAGACTTATAATTTATATAGTTATATTATTGGCTATTGCCCATCGGGTTATTCATGATTGCATATTTGCATAATTGCATTATTACATACACATTAAAGATTTAAAGTTATTGAATTGAATCATTAAATAATAATGATCAAAATATCAAATATTCAAATATCAATCATCAAATGAATGAATGATCACATAATTAATACTTAGAGTTGAAACTACTAGTTTGGATTTGTCGTTTGTGACAACTAACATGTCTAACAAGTATTCAAGTAACAACCATAAGGGTTAAGGCATAAGTCCATACCGATTATTGATTAGAGTCAATAAATTATTAAACTTAAACATTTGTAAAAATTCACAAGAGGGGCCCAACTATTACCCATTTTCTTTTATAAGTCCCAACTATGGATTATTCCCTGCAGGTCCCAAGTTTACCATCTTGTGATTTTTATAGGTCCTGAATTACTTATAATCGGTTTAGAAGGTAAGCTTTTTAAACGTTGGTCCAAGTTTATAGGTCTCTATCACTTGCTGAAAGTGTTCGAAGATGGTAAACATTTAAAAATCTTACCTTCTAAACCGGTTGTAAGTAACTCCGGACCTATGAAAATCACAAGATAGTAAACTTGGGACCTGCAGGGAATAATCCATAGTTGGGACTTATAGAAGAAAATGGGTGATAGTTGGGCCCTTTCTTGTGAATTTTTCCTAAACATTTAGTTAGTTAGTGACTTACTCACTCTCACTGAGTCACTATATAGCAACAAAAAGAGTTAAAAGATGAGTTGAATTAAAGAATTAGAAATTAAGAAATGAAAATATGAGATTAGAATATTAGATATAATAAGTTAATATGTAGAGTTGAAGACTAAAGTATGATCGTACGAAGATGGAGACATGAATTGATGAAGTTATTATGTTGTCATTAATATCTTATTAGGTTGACATTAATGAAAGCATCGTAATTATAAAATTGTTCGACTTTCATCGTTTATGGAACAAGTAACAATGATCAACGTTAATCGAATATGAAGATGATAACTGTGATCGAGATGATACATAATCATATCAGTAGAGGATGAAACTATGAAAGTAGATCATAGTTAATACCAATAATATCAGTGGAGGATCAAGATCGTTGATGTTTCGGTTGTTGATCTTAAAAGATAGTAACATAGACGGCGATCTTATTTAACGGTCCATATTAGGAAAACCACGTTACGGTTATTTATCTTACAAAATAAGGCTCGATGTTATTACACGGTTCACAATAACCGAAGCATCATTAGATTAGATTGATCGACTTTTGTTAAGTTAAGGTTCACATAAATCAAATGATCATAAGATTGATTGTCTTTGACATTAATCAAACCATCAAAAGATTGATCGTCTTTCATCCTTCGTGTTACGGGGTTCTTTATACAAGATAGGGCTCGATCATCGATGTTATTACACGGTTAACAATAATCGAAGCATCATTAGATTGATCGACTTTCATCGTTGATGTTTCTGTTGTGGATCTTAAAAGATATTAAGATAGTAATATAGGAGTCTCGAGTCTATTTGATTCTCCATCTCTTTGAGTTGCTATACGTATCGTCGTATCGGTATTACGGTAATTACGCTATTACAACTTTGCCTTAACAGTTTCATGTCATTCATAATCATCTTTACATGAATCAACTTGTTTAAAATTAAAAATACTAATTAAACTTCTAAAGTTTATAATTTTTATTAATTTATAATATTAAAACTAGTTTAGGAATTTAAGTAGATTACTAATTACTAAACAAATCAATACTAGAAGTCTAGAATTATAAATTTAGAAATTAGAAAATAGAATACTTAACCTTAACCAGTGATTTGAGATAGATAAAAATCCAACCATTGATATTTTGAAATTCATGTGCTTGGTCACTCTTAATGCTCATTGGTCAAAAAAATAAATCAAGGATCATGAATTCAGACCATTGATTAGAGAATATCAAATCGGAGCCCTTCATTTCTTTACTCTCTAACCTAGTAACCTTAGAACTCTCTAGACTCTTCACTCTAAAATCTCAGCCCTTCACATATATTATCCAAATGATCCAACAATTGAGATTTGCCCTAAAATCTAACCCTACAGTCCCTACTATATAAACCCCCTTTTTAATTCCCCCCTCATTTCGCCACTTTCTGAACCCTAATCTCAGTTTTTCTCATCTCTCATTCTCTCTCAGTCCTCAGTCCTCACTCCTCGCTAGTCACTCCTCAGATCTCTCTCATTTTCCGATTAAAACCCTAGAAAAACCCTAAAATTCTCAGTTTTACTCTCATTTTTTCCGATCAAAACCCTAAAATTCTCATTTTCTCTCTTAAATTTTCTGATCAAAACCCTAAAATTCTCAATTTCTCTCTCATTTTTTCCTATCAAAACCCTAATATTCTCAGTCTCTCTCTCTCTGAAAGTCTCATCTCACATTCTCACCGACTTGTTTTCTCTCTGAAATTCTCACTCTCTCTCTCAAAAAACTTAAGATCTGAAGAAAACGCTAATTTTTTTCAGATCTCTCTCATTTGCGAGTTTTAGGGTTAGAAAACGCTATTTTTTGTGAACATCCTAAGAAAGTTGAGGTTTGTGGTGAAGATCTGAGGAAAAAGGCAAGGATCTGACGAAAGAGGCGATGATCTGAAGAAAAAAGGCGTGGATCTGAAGAAAAAAGGTAACAAATTGAAGATCTGGGGGGAAAAAATGCAAAAAAGCAAAAATTTAATTTTTAAAAACGCAATGTCGCAACCAGGTAAGTCTTCTAATTTTGGTTTTTTTGATAGAAATAGGTGAAGATCTGCTTGATTGTGATTAGGGGTGTTAATGAGCCAGGGTGGCTCGCAAGCTATTCGAGCTCGGCTCGGTCAAATCTCGGCTCGAGAGGGCTCGATTTGAGTTCGAGTTCGGCTCGAGAATCTAACGAGCCGAGCCGAGCCTGAGCTACCTTAAGTTCGGTTCGAAAGCTCGCGAATAGGCTCGATAGTATTTAAATTACCAAAATTATTTCATTAATGTTAAATATAGGATATAATAATTATTAACTATGGGAAAAAGGGGGTAGTTTTAGGCTCTAAATCCAAAGTTTGTATGTTTTAATATTGGAGAAACAGTTGAAAAAAAGAAGTAAAACAAAACTGTAAAAAAAAACCAAGAAATACAAAGACAATAATAGAAAATAGGATGAGAGAGCTTTCTCAAACATGATGTAGGCATGCAGCTATATACTTTAATATCAAGCATTTGATATTGTCGGTAAATAAATTTTAGCAAACAATGTGAGTCCTTGTTGAAAGGACAATAACAAGCTGAAATTTCAGCTATCCTAGCTAGAATCCCACATCGGTGAGTTAACAAGAGTGTGTTTCAAATGCTTCTATAAAAGAAACCTTAGAGTTATACATTTACAATAGCTTGCCTTTTATTTTTTTGGGCTATGCAAGTAACAATAGTTCGGATACCGGGCCTTCAAACAACTAAATGTTTGGGCCTTATGAAATCTGACCTTGGTGTACTTGCTTTAGTTGAACTTGACTTCGAGCTTTTCGAACCTAACGAACTCGAGCCGAGCTTTAAGTTATGGCTTCGAGCTCGAGCCGAGCCTAATATTTAAAGCTCGACGAGCTTTGAGCTCGAGCCAAGCCCCATTGAATATATTTTTGAGCCGAGCCGAGCCTAGTCAGGTTCGGTCTCGGTTCGGCTCGTTAACACCCCTAATTGTGATTGTGGGTTATGTGTTGGTCCAGATTTGCAGATCTGCTGGAATTTCATGTTTTTTTTTCATATTTCAGATCTGGAATTTTAGGGTTTGTGCTAAATTTTTTAGGGATGATTTATTTAGTTTTTTGATTTTAATATATGTTTATTTTGCGATCTGAAATTATGTGTTCGTTATAATTATCTTGTATATTAGTTTTTAATTACATCATGTTAATACGTTTGTGAAGATCGCATATTTATTACTGTCTCATTTTTTCTTGTCCAAATATTAGATATGAAATTATGTCTTGGTTATTTAATATTTATGTTAATTTTGAGATCTAAAATTATATCTTAATTATTTAGGTTTATTTTGAGATGTGTTCATTATTTATGTAATTAAGTTTGCAGTTTGCTGTTTGTTCATGTTTGTGTTTAAGTTTCTGCCTTCTGGGTTTGTGTTAGGGTTTTGTGTCTGTGTTTGTATTCGGATTTTATTTGTTTATGGAATTATGGGTTTGTGTTAAGGTTTTGTGTATGGGTTTGTGTTTAGGGTTTTATTTGTTGTATTTGGGTTTGTGTTTCTGGGTTTTATGTTTCTGGGTTTGTGTTTCTGGGTTTGTATTCTGGGCTTTTGTTCTGGGTTTGTGTTCTAGGTTTGTCTTCTGGGTTTGTGTTCTGGGCTTGTGTTCTGGGCTTGTGTTTTGGGTTTGTGTTCTGGGTTTGTGTTTCTGGGTTTGTGTTCTGGGTTTAGGCCTTAAGGTTACTGTTTAGGGTTAGTGTTTAGGGTTCAACCCTAAACCCAAAACCTTAAACCCTAAACCTTAAACCCTAAACCCTAACTGTAAACCCTAACCCTAAACCCTAACCTGAACCCTAACCCTAAACCCTAACCTTAACCCTAACCCTAACCCTAACCCTAACTCTAACCCTAACCCTAAACCTAATCTTGACCCTAACCTTGACCCTAACCTTGACCCTAACCCTGACCTTAACTCTGATCTTGCCCTAACCCTAACCCTAGAGGCCTAGACTCTGCCCTGTTTAAACTTTAAATGTGTGTAATTTATTTTTCAGTTGATCAATTGACATTATACTCCATTATTGGGTCCAATGACCTTTCTGTTGAGGAGGAAACCATTTCTCCCCAAACCCATGACCCTGTCCTGTTTGGGAGGCGTACAACCAAGGTTTGGCAGCATTTTCACTTGTTTAAGAAGGAAGATGGTAAGATAATTTCTACATGTAAGCATTGTAATGCTAGGACTTATTGTGCTGAGGGAACCCAAGGTACTAATAACCAAAATAAACATTTAGAAAAGTGTGAAGCTTACTTAAAAATAAAAGCTGCTCAACTTGGGGGACATTATGATAAAAAAACTTTATGTCGTATGTTTGCTAAAGCTATTATGTGTCATGCATATCCACTGTCGATGGTTGAGCATACTAAGCATAGGGAATTGCTTTCTTATTTGAATCCTAATGTGAAGCATATTTCTAGGAATACTATGCTTAAGCATTGCACTAATCAATTTGCTGCTCTTAAAGCTCAGTTAAAGACAACTATAGGTTATTTAGAAGGAAAAGTGTGCTTTACTTGTGATTTGTGGTCTTCACTTAATAATGTTAGTTTCACTGTTTTGACTGCTCATTATGTTGATAAGTCTTGGGTGCTGCGTTCTAAAATTCTTATTTTTAGACATTTTCCTGGGTCCTACACTGGTATGAGTGGAATATTAGAGATAAATTGTTTTCTTTGACTTGTGATAATGCTACTGCCAATGATGTTATGATTCAAGAGATGGTTAGAGACTTGAATAAAACTAATGTGTTGCCTTGTTTAGGTAAGTTTTTTCATTTATGCTCCGTAGGTGTTTGGAAGCTAGGGATGTTGTAGATAGGTTTTGTTTACTTGAGCATGGTTTAGATGTTTCTCTAAATGATTCTGAATGGGAAACTGTCCAAAATGTTTGTGATTTTCTTGAACCTTTATATGAAATCACTTGTCTTTTTTCTGGTTCTAGTTACCCCACTGCCAACCTATATGTTGAGAACATTGTTTTGATTGAAAGTATGATGTTTTATGCTAAAAATAACCCAACTAATTATATTCGTCTTATGGCTGCTCCTATGTATGCAAAATATAACAAGTATTGGGAGAATTATTCTTTGATTCTTACTGTTGCTATCATGCATGATCCCCATTACAAAAAAAACTTTGTTCATGAGTTGTATGCTACTATTTATTTGCCCCAACATCTTGATGGTAAGGTTAAAGAGGTTGTTGATGCCTTTACTGAGTTGTATACGCACTATGCTAGTGTTTATTCTCATTTACAACTCTAACCCTATTCCACTACATCTTCTATGACTACCGGTTCTGATTCCTCCACTCCAAGTTTTGCAAGGTCGATTGCCCGTCCTTTTAAGAAGGCCAGCCTTGGAAAGGTTGGCTACTTTTGTGTAATATTTGATTGATTCATGATTACTTTACAGTTTGTGATTGTTAATAGTTTTGTGATACTATTTAATTTGTTGTTTTTTAGAGTTTTGGTGCCAATGTTGCTGCTAGTAGGGGTATTGAAAGTGATATGGAATCATATTTCAGTGCCCCTCATGCTCAAGCTGACCAAGATGACCACTTTGATGTTTCGGCCTATTGGAAAACCCATATGGGAGTTTATCCTATTTTATCTCGGATGGCTAGAGATGTGTTGGCTATCCCCATTACATTTGTGGCCTCCGAGTAGGGCTGGCAAAAGTTGACCCAACCCGATAACCCGACCTGAAATTGACCTGAAAATTTCCGGGTTTGGGTTGAGATTTTCGACCTGAAATAAAAAATGGGTCGACCCAACCCGACCTGAAAATATAATGGGTTAGGTTCGGGTTGACTTTTTGAACCTGAAAATAACCCGAATAACCTAATTTAGAATTCGGATTATTTCCAGGTCGGGTCAACCTGAAATTAACCCAGAATTTCATAACTTATACAACCTATCTTTTGTTATTCTTATTTGTATTGGGCCAAGCCCATTTCTTGGATGACCTAAAATTTCATTTCAGGTCATTAACCCATACTTTCATAACTTAGCGTGTATAATTGAATTTAATTTCATGTCATTTTGGGTTGGTTTCAGGTCAACCCGAAATCGGTAAGGTCGGGTTTGGGTTATGATTTTCAACCTGAAATTAAAATCAGGTCGGATTTGGGTTAGGGGTAAGTGACCTGAAATATAAATCAGGTCAACCTGAAATTGACCCAACCCAACCGGATTGCCAGCCCTACCTCCGAGTCTTCATTTAGTATGGGGGGCAGAATTTTAACAAAATATCGCACGCGTTTGCTGCCCAAAAATGTTGAGGCTTTTGTGACTTGCCCAAATTGGATCTATGGTTATTGTAAACTTGAGGATGATGAGTCTCTTAAAGTTGTTAAAGATACCGAGCCTACTGATATTGATAATGATTCAGTTCCATAATCTGTGCAGATGTTGTTGTTTGATGGTCGTTGTTCTGGCCTTGTGGCCTATTGAAAATGTTTGATGGTTGTTGTGTTCTGGGTTTGTGTTTGTTTTTGGGTTTGTGTTTGTGGGTAAGTTGTGTTCTGGGTTTGTTTGTGTTCGGGGTTTGTTTGTGTTATGGGTTTGTTTGTGTTCTGGGTTTGGTTTGTTGTGTTCTGGGTTTGTTTGTGTTCTGGGTTTGGTTTGTTGTGTTCTGGGTTTGGTTTGTTGTGTTCTGGGTTGGGTTTGTTGTGTTTGATGTGTTGTGGGTTTGTGTTTTGGGTTATTTGTTCAGGGTTTAGGGTTAGCGATAAGGGTTTAACCTTAATCCCTAAACCCTAAACCCTAAACCCAAACCCTAAACCCTAACCCTAACCCTAAACCCAAACCCAAACCCTAAACACAAACACAAACACAAACCCAAACCCTAAACCCAAACCCTAGACCCAAACCCTAACCATAACCCTAAAATTATAAACCCTAAATAGAATTATTGGGTTTGGTTTAGTTGTTCTATATCCTTTTGCTTAATAAATGTCCCTTGCGCAAAGATCATTGGTTGTTGACTTGTTTGCGACTCTTTTTGGCTACATTTTACTTTACACACTTGTTTTGCCCTAAGTGTCACGATGTGGAGCTACCTTTCTTTTGTCTAATTGGACATGATATGCACTTGATTGGTAACATTCACTAGTGGAAAAAAAGTTCAACCGTTGCGGTCAAAACCGGGCTTACCGCTCCGGTTTTGGGCCGCATCGGATGGACTCGCAGCAGTCCCCAAATATTAACTGATCCGGTCAAGGACAGGATCAGTTAAGCAAAAACTGATGCGGTTTTCATGGAAAACCGCATCAGTTAAATATAAGTTTAATTTAAAAAAAAACAGATCAGACTAACTGATCCCGGTTTCTAGCAAGAACCGGATCAGCTAGTGGAAATCTAAAATAAAAAAAATTAGCTAGCAAAGAAGCGGCATTACCCGCCGCCACATGCCGCGGTTGCCGAGGTCTAGCTCCAGCTCCACAAGCTAGCTATATTGTAATTCTTTTACACCTTTTCAATGAATTCTAGATTGCATTAAACAATCTTTTCAAAATTCTAAGTTCCAGCCTAAATTCTCATGAAAACAGCATCACAAACATGTTATTCAAAAAGCTAATTTCAATCAATAACTTCCCAAGTGTCACTAATCAAACAGTTTCATACCCATTGCTAAATTAAGTAATCAACTAAAAACTAGTACTAAATACCATACATTTGAAAAATCTACCATGTAATGAAAATTAAACACACTCAAATTATCATAACAAGCACTATCAGACTTGAAAATGACTAAGAGAAAGAAAAAGCATATCTATTTCTTATGATAGACAATCTAAACATTAGTAGAATAATTGCTTATTGCTGCGGTGATATTACTGCGGTTTTACCCATACGCAACAATATATCACGTACAAAGAAAGGGAAAAATATAAAATAACCATATTGCTGCGGTTTTGGTCGAAAACCGCAGCAATATGGTTTCAATGGAAATTTTTTGAAATTTTTTTGACTATTTGACCAAACATATTGCTGCGGTTAGTTTCTGACAATAACCGCAGCAATATATTAAAATTAAATTAAAAAAAAATATTATATTATCTATTGCTGCGGTTCCTTCTAAAAACCGCAGCAATAGGGTCATTAGGGTTTAATAAAATGGGCGCCGTTTCCTCCCTCCTCATTCCTCACTTTCACTTTCACAGTAACACTCCTCACCCTCTCTAGATCTCCTTCCTCCTCTATCTCTCCTCACCAACCGGTGTTTCCTCCCTCCACACCCACCGGCACTTCCTCCCTCCCTCACGCCATCAGCCTTCCTCGTCTTGGTCGCAACAGTCGCTCGACGCAACAAATCCACCGACGGTGCTTCCTCGTCCTCGTTCGTTCGTTCAGATCTCCATCAACACCGACTATCAACACTCGTTCGTTCTTCGTCGCCATCAACAATCGTTCGTTCACCGTACCGGCGCTATCCGAATTTTCACTTCGAATCCGGTTCTTCGTCGAAATCCGGTTCTTCCTCGTTTTCTTCGATTCCCCTCGTTTTCTTCTTCGGTTGGCAAGGAGATCTATTTTTTCTTTTTTTTTTCGTTTCTGTTTTTCGTTTTCTTTTTTTTTCGTTTTCTTTTTTTTCGTTTTTTAGATATGTTTGTAGATTTTTGTTTTAGGATTTTTTTTATTTTCAGTTTCTTATTTTTTGTTTTTTATACATTGTGTTGCTTTAGTTGTGTTCATCTTCTTGAATGATTGAGTGATGTTTGCATTTTTTTACATAAGAAATTTGTGTTTGAAACTGGTATTGCAATTATTTGAGAAAGTTTTGTTTATCATTACTTTGAATTTGTTGTGTTTTATATCTTTTCAGCATTTTTATTTTTCAAATTTGATGACAAAATGCAAAAAAAAAAATTTTTTTTTTACCTGTACTAGTACCTATTGCTGCGGTTTTCGCTAGGAACCGCAGCAATATGCCTATTTTTTATTATTAACTACAGCATATTGCTGCGGTTTTTCCTAGAAACCGCAGCAATATACTTTATTTTTATAATATAAAATATTTATATTGCTGCGGTTTTTCCTAGAAACCGCAGCAATATACTTTACTTTTATAATATAAAATATTTATATTGCTGCGGTTTTTTCCCTTAAACCGCAAAGCAATATGTTGTAATATTCTTTGCGGTTTAAAACCGCAAAGAACAATTTAATTACCTATTGCTGCGCCGTTAATTGCTGCGCGGTCAAAACCGCCGCAATAGGCCACTTAATGACCGCATCAATAAGCATTTATTCTACTAGTGAAACCTTCATGTTTGATTTTTTATCTCTCCTCTACCTCAAGCTCAGTCTTTCTTCGAAATTTCTCCTCCAGTTCATTTAGCTTATCACTGCGTTTGTAGATAAAGATTTACTTATTGCAGTAAATGAGAAGTTTTTTATGAAAAGAGCACACTTGGCAGCCTTCTCAACCACTAGGCACAAGGCTTGAAGAATCCTTGCTCCATTACCATGACAGTAGCAATACCCAGATCAGATGCTTTTACTGCAATTCCTTCAACAAGGACTCGACACACCTCAGTGACCACCGGGATAAAAATCATCTCTATTATATCCTTCTATGACCCAAATGGAAAATCAGATAGCTTTTGTAAGGAGGATCATCCTTTCTCAAAAACCTACATGAAAGTAACTATTTCTTATTAACCCTAGGTGAATTACATTGAGAGCCTGTGCATAGAGCAATAACTATAGTAGACATGCAAAAATAGGTCATATTGTAAACATGCACTGCTTATCAAGTATAAAAGGAGGCCAAAAGAAGATTTGCAAGAAAGTTGGTTGATAAAATCAATACAATTTGAAATAGAGAACAAGACTTAATAAATTAATGACTCACAAAAATAAAGGGGAAAGGGTAATATGGTTGCCCTGTCGAAATGCAATCACTAGTAGAATAATTGCTTATTGCTGCGGTGGTATTGCTGCGGTTTTACCCATACGCAGCAATATATCACGTAAAAAGAAAAGGTAAAATATAGAATAAAGATATTGCTGCGGTTTTGGCAAAAAACCGCAGCAATATGGTTTCAACGAGAATTTTTTTGAAAAAAAGTTGACTTTTTGACCAGATATATTGCTGTGTTTTTTTTGTAAAAACCGCAGCAATATATTAAAAAAATATTAAAAAAATAATATTTTAATATATTGCTGCGGTTTTTACAAAAAACCGCAGCAATATCCCCATTTTTTTTTATATAAGACACGCGTGCGTTAGGGTTCTTGTTCCCCTTTTTTTTAATGCAGCCGTTTTCTCTCCTCTCAACTCTCCTCTCTCCTCTCTCCTCTCTCCTCTCAACTCTCCTCTCAACTCGCCGGGAATTAAACAAGAATATCTCTCCTCTCTCAACTCTCCTCTCTCAACTCTCCTCTCTCCTCTCTCCTCTCCTATCTCCTCTCCTCTCAAGTCGCCGGGTTCGTCGTCCTGCATCTCTCATCCTCACCGGTCTTCTCTCATCCTCGCATCTCTCATCCTCGCCGGTCTTCTCTCATCGTCCAAAAAAGTCGTCGAGTTCGTCGTCGCCGGACTCTTAGAAGTCGATGATGTGCGAACCGAACAATCGCCGAGTTCGTTCGTCTGAAAACCGCATCGTCTCCAAGGCCGTCGTCTGAACACTCGGTTTTAATTTTCAATTTTCTCTTTCCGGCGAAGCCCAGCGTTTGCCGTTTGAAGCCAGCCATTCGAAGCCCGGCGTTTGTCGTTCTTCTTCGACTGTTTAGATTTGTTTTAAATTTTTTTTTCTTTTTTTTTTTCCTTTAGATCGGTTTTTTTCCTTTAGGATTTTTTTTTGATTTTTTTCGTTTTTTTTAGATTTGTTTTTAGATTTTTTTGTTTTAGGATTTTTTTTGATTTTTTTTGTTTTTTTAGATCAGCTTCTTATTTTTAGTTTTTATTATAATTTTTGTAATTAGTCATTAAGTTGTTGTAATAGTTGTTTTGTTATTTTTGCTTTTTCATTTTACTTTTTGATCTTTTGTATTATTTATGTAATTAGTTTTTTTAGCTTTATATATTAATGAAATTCATGTTATGTAATCTTTAGTTTGTCTGCGAATTTGGTGGATAGTGGATGGGTTAGTTGCATGGTTTTAATCTTTCAAATTTAATTGCGAAATTCCAAAAAAAAAAAAAAAATTTTTTACCAGGACTGTTCTTTGCGGTTTTGGGAAATAACCGCAGTAATAGGCCAAGCTATTGCTGCGATTTCTAGCCAAAACCGCAGCAATACGTTGTACGTTTTTAATAAATAATAAATATATTGCTGCGGTGTTGGCTAGAAACCGCAGCAATATGTTCAAATATTGTTGCGGTTTAAAACCGCAGCAATATGTTCAAATATTGCTGCGGTTTTATTAATTACCTATTGTTGCGCCCTTTATTGCTGCGCAGCGAAAACCGCCGCAATAGGCCACTTAATGACCGCAGCAATAAACAATTATTCTACTAGTGAATGCTATTGTTTCTAGTAATTAAAATACATAGGAGATACAAAATTTATAGCATAAAATGAGCCTAATTAATAAACAACCCAAATGCAAAGACCACGACCCAACTTTCAAACAGGATCACATGCACAAGCAACAAGGTTAGCCAGCCCTGATGGTGTCATAGTGGTTCCAGCCAACATCTTTAAATAGACAACAAGTAAGGGTGATTTACTAGTATTATTTGTACTCCACAATAAAGTGAATGAATTCAAGTATAAAATAAATTAGATCCATTGATCACTTAATTTGTATAAAACATCATTGAAGGCTTACCCTTAAATGGAAGCAGCTTCACTTTGGGTTTTTCCAAGGAGAAAACCACGGGGATTCCACCTTCTATGCCATGGTCTTTCTTCAGCCGGTGCTGGACCTGATGGATAAAATTGATGGAATGCAATTTAGATGTAAATTATAGAGAGCATGTAGAGTTATGGAGACATCCATAACACCTTATATGCCAAAGATTTTGCTAGAGTATCATTTAGATTTTCCGTTGACATGTATTAACAAGAGAATTCCAAGCAAGAAAATAAAAAACAAAACACAGCTACGGAAAACTCCGTTCTTTATCTTCTTGTATAAACTTATATTGTTCTTATCTAAAAAAATGACACTAATGTTACATGGCACCAACTATGCAATCTATGCTAGAAATGAACCAGGGAAGATATGTAATCTTCTCTAATTTACTCTGGTAATTCACCATACATAACATATAGGCACAATATTTCATTAGAACAACAACGTACAGAATGAAAAGATGAAGAAAAAGCATTACTGCTCGGGAAAAGGGGTCATTTATTGATTCTCTTAAATCAGCCACACGGATTCGAGTTGGATCAGCTCTAGCTCCTACTCCTGTTGCATATAGAACTTTCAATCCCCTACGCACACCTGCAGCAAGCAATGCTACCTACAACATTAATATGTTAAACAATAAGACGAGAGCAAAATGCAACCGCATAAAAACACGAAGCTTGAATTCGATATTTGTGATTTGTAAAACAATTGTATTGGATAAAAGCTCATATCAAATTCATTCATGAATAACAATTAACAACTTCTTTGAAAGCCAAAAACAAGCAAAACATAAGCAGAAGAAAAAACCAGTCAGTAACACAAGGATTCCCCTGGATTGCCATCAATGAAAAAAGACATCTATTAAACACTACATAGAGTCCAAGTTTCCATCTAATAAACAGAGGAAATTGCCAAAAATGTGATCAGGCTCACTGTAATGTGAATCAATTAGCTATAATAACAAATTGTACAATTATCAAACCAAGTTCTTAAACTTAACCGTAAAAGAAAATTAAAAAAAGTGAGTTAAGTTAATCTTTATGTATGCTTAACCTCCCATCAAGATACCCACCCGCGCTCGCCTTAACAAACATACACCGTTGCAGGTGGAGAAAGGCAATCTAAAACTTGATGTAACCAAATAGAAAAATCTAATTTAATGTTCTAATAAACATTATAAAAAAAACAAAGGCAACTCTTCCCAAGCTACACAACTTGATGCTTCTCGAGCTCTGTTTCAGAGTAAAACACCAAAACAACAACCGATGAACTCCATCTATACTATATACAGTTAGATCAAAATAAACAATTTACCTCAAAAGGAAAAAAAAAATAAAGAAGAGAAATCTAAAAATTTCAATTAAAGTGTTCAGAATTAATCAGATATACCGATAAACCTCGGGATGATTAAATTAAACATGTCTTCGAATTTTATCGCTTCGATAATGATGAATTTCGTATCACAACAATATTAAACTCCACTTATGAACCATCTCAAATTAGCAAAAGCACAGTATCAGTAAAATATCAGGTCTCACAAAATCAACTACAAATTCTCAAAAAAGAAAGAAAAAAAGGAGATAGATAACCTTTAGCTTTGGCAGCAGTATTAACGGTAGGGTTTTCCAGAAGCGATTCGACAGGATATATCAAATTCGACGGTCTCTCACCGGAAACCTTATCGACGGTCGACGACGATTGATCGGCGACAGAAGACGCAACAGGAATCGCAGCAGGAAGAAGAAGACGAGAGCGAATTGAAGCCGGTGGTTGTTGACGAGGACGAATCGAAGCCGGTGGTGGTTGGTGGTGAGGGACGAGGCCTGAAACGAGGGTGAGAGATAAGGTTACAGTGGTGGTTGGTGGTGAGGGACGAATGGAGTTTGTCGTTGAGGCAGGACAGAGGGTGAGAGAGAAGGAGAGGGGTTAGGGTTTATTGTGGAGAGAGATTAAGAGGGGGTTAGGATTGATAGAAGAGAGAATGTTTGGGCCGGTTCGAGAACTTTTGGGCTGGTAGTGGTCATAACTTTTGGGCCGATTAACCGCTGCTGTTATTAGAACCGGAGCGGTTTTCTGTTAACCGACCCGGTTCTCTTAATGACCGTAGCAGTTGTGTTCCCATCTTTCAAACCCAAAATTTCGAGGATTAACCGATTCGGTTCTCTTAAGGACTGCAACTGTTGTATTGTGACATATAGCGTTTTTTCCACTAGTGATTGGTTTTGGTATTGTTTAAAAGACAAAGAATTATGGATGCTCGTGTCACTTTGTTGGCTTTCTAGTGTTGTGAAGTTGTGTTGTCAATTAGAGTCGAGTGCTCGATGATGAGGTCAAGTTTGTACCTGAGAGCCATTACTGATTTCAAAAGTAAATTTAATTTTGTTATCTTTGCAATATTTACTTGTTTAAAATTGACACTTATAAACTACTTTATGTTTTTCTTTGGGAGTTTTTTTTTTGGGTGTTTTCTACCATATGTTGTTGCTGCTGTTGCTGTTGGCCTGTTGTTGTTGTTGCTGGTGGTGGTTTGTTGTTGCTGTTGGGTCTGTTGTTGTTGTTGCTGCTGCTGGTCTGTTGCTGCTTTTGTTGCTGTGATGTTTTCCATGACACATCTACTAATTTGAGTATTAGACTATTAGTTCAATACTTGTATATATTTTCATTCATTTTATAATTTTATTTACTTTAGAGTTTAGACTTTAGTTACTCATTTTGATATTTAAATTATTCATTTGTAAGTACTTGATATTTTGTAAACATTAAAGTATATAAATATAAGAGTTTTCTATTTTTCCTAATTTACTTGTCTTACTTTTTCGGTCTTTCCAAAGATCCCAATGCAAATTAGTTACGACTTTCGCTTTCTTCCATTAATACCTTCAAATTCAATGTACTTTGCAATTCAAATATCAAGGTTTACAAGTCACATATGGAATATTGAAGAAAATGGGATTAATCATTAAACTTATGGACTTGTCCTTAAAACTTTCTTATTATAAGTTAATAAACAAAATTATGGAGGATGAATTATTACAAATTTACAACTAAATATAATCAAGGTACTCCCTCCGTCATGTTGTACAGAAAGTCAGAAACTTATCATCACCATGAAATTCAACACATATTTGCATTCCGACACATCACACAAGTTGGCAATTTAATTTACAACTTGTGTATTATCAAAAGTCATAAGTCAACACTCAATTTCAAAAACATAAAGGATAAGTCATCGGAAAAAAAGTGTAATTATAGTATATTACTATATTAGTATTAATGTATTATACAGAATAAAAATAACATGTTATGGTTGGGTAACGTAAGCTTGGGTCGGAAAGATTTCGGGTTGGGTTGTATTGGGTCGGAATGAATTTGGGTCGGGTTTAGCTGGGTCGAGTGGTAACTGGGTTGGGTGAAAACTGGGTCAGGTGGTAACTGGGTCGGGTGATAACTGAGTGGGTTTAACTGGGTCATTGTCGGGTGCAGTTGGGTGCGGGTTAGTTTTGGGTCGAAAACGGGTTGGGTCTGGGTCGTTGTTCACGGGTGCAACTGGGCACGGGTCCAACCCGGGTCAGCCCAGTTCACGTTGGGTTACCAATTCCACGGGTTCCACTGGGCACGGGGGGACGCTGGGTCGGAATGGGCCGGCTTCCCAACCGACCACTCTCGGCTCGGAACAGGTTGGGTCTGGGTCGCATGCGGGTTCACCCGTGGGTCGGCCCAGTTTTTGACACCTCTACTTCACACATGACCTCCAAAAGGAAGGGAAGATAAACATTCAACAGATCAAATCATGTGAGAATCTTGCAGATTTATTTACCAAATCCCTTCCGACGAAGAAATTTGAAGAATTAGTCTGAAAAATTGGAATGCGTCACCTTCGTGATGTATGCTAGATTCACGGGGGGTATAATATGCGTTGCACTATGTTTCCCTTCAATCAGGTTTTTATCCCACTGGTTTTTCTTGACAAGGTTTTTAATGAGGCAGTTAATTTAAAGCATTTAAGATAGTAGTTGTACTCTTTTTCCCTAATTATGGATTTTTCCCACCTGATTTTTTTCTAACAAGGTTTTTGACGAGACACCTAATATCCTATTAAAGATGCACATTCAAGGGGGAGTGGTATGAGTCAAAAGTGAATGCCATGCATTTAATGTATGACAAGTTTTTCCCAAAACCTATACTAGGGTTAGTGTACATACATTGACTTAATAATATTCTTATAATATAAATATGACATTTGTCATAAATTGGAATGCATACAACGGGAAGAAAGTAACCATTTCTCTACTATCTTTGAGTCTATAATCTTTCTGTTCCCTTTGGTTCACAACATAACATAATTCATACCACTTTTCTTCAAAAAAAAAATAATGGTATTACCATAAGTACATACTATTTGGTCCATAGAACATCTTCAGGCCAAGTGACGTAATCGCAGAATAATTTTTGCCCAAGATTCAAATTCGATTTTCTTTGGCTTTCTTTGGGAAATCGATGTTGAGAATAGTAGCCTTCTAATTGGTAGCATAATACAATATATTCACGCGTAAAGAATCGCGTCATTGTACACCCAGAGCGCTGAGCAAGAATTTGACAAACGACGTTAAAAAATTAGCGAAGGCCGCAAATTCAAAGGACCATTCAGAATTAACAATTCACAAAAAAGGGAAGTTCTTCTTCTTCAACAAGCTCTATAACCGAAACATTCAACCTGAAACTCATACATACAAGCAGGCGATCGAAGAACAAAGCACGAAGATCGAGGAGAGAGAAAAATTGCCGCGATGGGGGATGAACTTGATGGTGTCCGCACTCATTTTTGAAGGACATCCTTTCATTTTCTCCTCCTTAATTTCGAAAACTTTCCCCCAATTTTTCCGCCATTTTTGATTTTTCTTTTGAAGCTGAAGATTTCGTGAAATTAGGGTTGTAAATTTTGAAGAAGAAAGCTAAATTGAGAGATGGCGGGGTGGGATAGGATTCAATCGTCGTCGAGATCGGGTTTGAACCGTAACTCGTCTGAGTTGGATCGCTCATCCTCGCCTCGGACGGTTCGACTCGGTCGTGTTCAACCTCAGGCACCTTCGCACCGCACCATCTATTGTAATGACCGTGATACCAATGCTTTGATCAAGTTTAAGGTGCTTCTTTCTCTCTCCTCCTTTTTTTTACCAGTTTTTTGAATTGCATTTTGCATAATTTCCTGGTATGAACCTTATATTTGCTGAAATTGTGATCATTTTTACATATTCTAGTGTTCGGTTATAATTTGTATTTTTGGTGGTAGGTTGATGTATTGGATACAGTTGAATAGAATGTATTAAGCTCTTTTTATGCTGGTTGAGAATTTATGATGTATATTGCTTTGGAATTTTCCAAATTGGCTTGTTTTACTAATGTTTATGATCAAAATGCACCGTCATAAACCCTGGAATTGCTAACCTGGACCCGTGTTGGTCATATTTCCATAGTCTTGGGAACTAAGAAGTGGCGCTTGATAATGTGCTAGTTGCCACTTGATATAGCACGAAGTTGAGTATGCTTTACTTATCTTTCAATTTTTGATGATTGAAGAATGGGAATTCGGAATGGGCTGGAATCTTTCCGTCTCCCTTTTATGGGTGGTTTTATAGATTGATTATGCTATGTTTTGATGATTTGTTCGCATTACTTCAGTTATTGTTGGATGTTAAGTGGCGCCTGAAATATTGGAAATGGAGTATGGTTTTGTAACCTCTTGCTGTCACTATCTAGAGATGCAAATAAATGGTGATAGAAATTCACTTATAATACTCCTTGAAGGTTTAATATTCAAGTCGGTGGTAACAATTAACCTTTATAAGCCAGAGTTGTGGGGATTTTGTAGATGTCGATGAACTCGAATGACAAACAATGTATGCTCTTCATTGAGTGGAGCATATGGGATGGTCTTGCACCTGATGTTGCCTGCATTTCTTGTTTCTATGTGAGGTACTCCGTCTAATCCAAGGGCACTCAAAGACCATATGATACATGGATATCTAAGTTACTAAAAAACTAAGTTAATCTAGGTTTGTGTTTATATAAATTATCAGAATTAATAAGGGTCACCGAAGTTCAAGTTACAGCTACAATAAGTTCATCTGCGTCTAATTTAAGTGAAGAGACACCCCTAGTTGGTCATATGGATGAGGAATATATGGAAGAGTTGAAAAGAAAGGCACTTTTTATGCAAGTTATAAAAGGAAAGCTGGTAGCTTTTGCTGGAGAACCTATGTTAATTAGTTAATGACATGGTGCATATGACATAAAAGGCTAACTGGGTGAGACTAAAATGGGTGTCATACCAACTTATACAGACAATTTGTTAGCCATGGCCTTTTTTATGCTGATGCATGCTTACTTGTGGAGTCACTAATGGAGATGATCTCTATATTGCCGTGGCCTATAGCTTGAGGTGTACTGTTTAATTTAGTAGCTCCAAACAGTTGTGGTCTATAATAACACTAAGTGGTTCACCTTTTTTGGTTGAACTTTGTAATGTCGAAGATAGGTATACCTAGCAAATATACTGCTGAAGTTAAGGACATTTAGAGGGACGTGAAACAATTGTCAGGACATGTGGAGGAATAACAAAGAAAATCAAATAGCACTCCATTAGTGATCTGCATTGAGTGTTTTGCTTTTCGTGACTGTGGTAGATAAAATAACACGACCTATTCAGGATGAGATACCATGGTGCATGTTGTTTGAGGATGATATTATATTAGTGGATGAGACTAGGAATGAAGTAAATACTAAATTGGGATGATATAGGCAAACATTAGAATCTCGAAGGTTTAGGCTAAGTTGAAGCAAAATGGAGCAATGTAGTGTAATTTTAGTGATGAGAGGGAGACAATTTTGAATGTAGTAACATCGGATGGAAAAGAGTTTTGCGTTAGTGAGTGCTTTGAATACCTTGGGTCAATCGTCAATCCTAGGGATCGTTTGGTTCAAGATATAGAATGGAAAGGGAATGGAAACAAATCGAGGAGAGGAATTAAAAATGGTTACCTTTGTTGAGTGTTTGGTTCATGCCAAGGAATTGAAATGAATGGTAACCATTACCACCAAGTAATCGATTTTGTTAATTGAGGGGGAGGGGAAGGTAACAAATTGGGGGAATCCATTACCATAAATCGTGAATCTTATAGAGTTATGTGGATATTGACCAAGATCGTTTCAGTTAGGGTGGCTTAAACAGAAAGGCGCAATTGAGATTTTGTGTATCTTTAAGGTTGAAAGGAAGTCTACAAGTTAGTTGTTCGACCAACATTACTATATGAGTAGTGTTGTGCTTTTTTTAGAAACTTGAAGGGTATATCATGCAGTTTCTCTTGTATTTATATCCTTGTATATTGCTTCCCAATTTACAATGCCCTTGTTTTCTTGTTCCTTCTGCTTTCTCTCGTCTTACCTCCCTCATTTTCACTTTTTACTTCTCTTAACTTATTCCTTCACTTTTCCTGTTTCACTTTTCATGGACGGTTCCTTATGAAGGTTCATATTAGCCGACCCCAAATCATTTTTGAATTAAGGCTTTGTTGTAATGTTTTTTGTCATTTCTTTTGCTTCTTCCTATTTGGAATCTTTTTGTGAGACAAAAAAAGTTAAAGTAGCAAAAAAACATTGGTTCGATATCCATGATATACGTCCTCATTGAGCTTGAGACATTCCCCTACTTATGATATCTATCATTAAACAGATGCACTTGCTTTTCTCCCTATTGCTTTGAATGACTCAGGATATCCCTTGTAATCTTTTTTGGGTGTAATAAAGAGTTGTTTGCTTTCCTGTTTCATTTGATATTGCATTGGAATAACTCTATCTAAGTTCTGCTAATTTGAGAACCTTGGGATCTAAGCATGGAATCAGAACTTGACTGTTTCGTTACATAACGAAAGTTGTACAACGGATATTGAAGGTGCCTTGTTCCTTGAAATGTTGTTACAGAATATCGTAATACAAATCACGTCCACGTCGTGTTAGTCATCACGTAACAGTGAGTTGCTACATAAAAACATTTTTTATCCCCTTGGGTGCGTTCCTTGTTAAAATTGAACAAAAAGAAGTGCAAGGAAAAGGGAAAGCATACATTGCAACAGAAAAACAACATGCAAACACCAAAGAAAGGAGAATACTTGACGTGGGCTTTCAAGTTGGGTAATATATAGGAGTTTTGTCATTTTATTTTAATAATATATGGAGGGATACATGTTTTAAGTAATTATACTCTCACCGTTGATCATATGATAGGGTTGGTCGTATAATGATAGAAAGAATATATCTTTTACTAGAAATGTGCAAATTTGAGGTTAAAATCCATTAATGTTGAAACAACTCACACCGCGTTATCCCTGATTGTACAAGTTATCTGTTACAAGCCGCTTTAGCAAAATTGCGACCTTTCATCTCAAAGGCAACTGGAATCGCATCTGCGATTTTTTCATGGCTCTAATGCTTATCTACCTGAGTTTCAACAGTTTTTCGCTTGGACCTGTATAACCCTCAAAGAGAAGGGCTTGGCCTCTTATTGGTACTAAATATTGTGTAATTGGTACTATAAATTGTTTATTTTGTACTAGATTAGGTACGAACATTACGTCTAGTAACACCAAAATATGTCCAAATAGTATCTGCCCTCGCACATGGTACCGATTTGCTTGCAAATAACCGATTATGGGTACCCAATCAAACACTATTTGGTACCAAATAAACCAAATTTAGTACCAATACAAGATGGAATTTTTGTGGGAGTATAAATTAGACTCCCACGTTGATATGTTTAGAGTTTCATTACCCTCAAGCCTCTATGACGGACTTTTTTACATAATTTGATGAAAAGTCTAACGTTGTTACCAATAGATATATAGATTCATTTAAAATTGTGTTTTTAAATTAAAAAAAAAAAGAAAACAAGAAAAAACTATTTAAAAAGGCCCCTTAGAAAATAAAACATTAATTTAATATAATTTTTTTCTTCTCACAATTCTCTTCTATCTTGCTCGTCTTTCTCGCTAGACAAGAGGAGGGGGGTATCAATGGTGGTGCTGGAGAGGGAGACAACAGTTAGCAGTGAAGGGAATGTCTTGCTTGAGAAGGGATTGAGGAAGAAGGGGGTAACAGCCTACAATGGAAGGGAAGGGTAGGGCAGAGAAGAGAGGGAGCAGAAGCTGACATTGGGGTTCGGAAGAGATTGAGAGGCAGGGGTCATTGGAGAAAGGAAGGGGAGAATAAGCTAGTAGTGGAGAGTCAGGGGTCTTTGGAGAGGGAAAGGGTGGGGAGAGTAGTGCAGGATGAGGGATAATACAAGGTTTAAAGTGGAAATTTACATTGAATAGCTTATTGTGAAGTATCTTGAAGTTTGAAGAAGTTAGAAGCTCAAAAGGATATGATGCTACGCATATTCTCTATTGCCAAAATCAAGGTTAGAAGAAATAATAGTGCTTAAAGTAAGCAGTACAAGGTAAATATCGTTGTTCTTCTGATATTTTCTTATCATAGTGTCTTTGGAGATGTGACTGGATGCCGAATTCAGCTAATTCCATATTTTTCAGGATTTGCTTACTTAAACACTTTATTTTTAAGTGGTTTAGTTTGGACAGGGTGGATAGACTAGTCCAATTGGTGTAAGGGGTAGGTCAAGTTATTATGTTTTATTGGACAGATCCTATAATGGAAAATTGGAAAGGGTCAATACAAAGCGAAACTGGTGGGCCAATAGTTTTGTAAAAGAAAAAGATATGGAAAAAAAAGGATTCACATATGGTTAATTTTTTTTAAATGCCCATTTCTCTCTTTCTCTTGTCCCCTATTTCATTACTTTTTCTTTGGCCTGCCATTATATTGACCCGGAACTTGCATGTCCCCACATTTTTTTCCCATTAATAAGGTGACTCGCTTTTGATCTGACTCGTTACCGCCCTGGCCCCCCCAACAATTAGGTCTAGTGTAAATGTATCTATTTCACAAAAGGGATATTCCTGAAGTGGAAGACTGTCTTAGGTATTTTTGGATATGATAATTAGTGATTAACCTGAATTTGGTCAAGATTTGTCCTTCTGGATCTGATTTTACTAGGATCCTTGTTGTATCCGGCGAAGATTATTCGTTTTTTTTGTTATGACCAGGATCAACTACATTGAGGCCATTGCAATTCACTATTTGAGAGTGTTCTCATTTCCTAGTTGGAAATAGGGTATTTAACTATTTATCATCTCATTCTTTTTGTAAATCAGTATATCATTTAGACGATGTCTATTTGAAAAAGAAAATTAGATGAATATGTGATAGGGGAACATTGATGTACTTCATGTGAGTATGGTGAACACTGTAGTCTGTATTTTGGAAAGTGATCTTCATAATTTTCCTGGTCTTGGACTATTTAAGAATCTTGACCTTTAAGTTTGTCTCAGGTGTGCTTTGCTTGTTTGCTTGACATAGTTTGGCTTGACTTTTTCAGGGTAATTCTGTGTCAACCACAAAGTATAATGTCCTTACGTTTTTGCCTAAAGGGTTGTTTGAACAGGTATACACTTTTGTCTTTACTGGATGAATTAGAAGTGTTATTCATGTCTTGTAGAGTTGTAGAGTTCATTTTCTTGTAGTTAACTGACCTTGTAAGTATGTTCTGTATATATATGACAGTTCAGACGGGTGGCCAATTTGTACTTCCTTACGATCTCCATTTTATCGTGGACACCCATGAGGTATAGTCTTTTAGTGCTAAATATGTGGAAAACCACTTCCTGTTTATCGATACTATGGAGTATTGCAGTTGTTTATGTGCCGTCTTATTATAGTAACTGGCAATTATAGTAATGCTCAATCATGGGAATTCTCATTGTATCTTGTAATTCGAGGCTCCTTGTGAACCCCTGCTCCCCCCCAGCCACCCCTCTAAACGAATTTGACTGGTCGGGTTACTTTCCACTAAATATGATCAATGCGTTTTCAAGTTGCGACTGCCTTGAAATGTATTCTTATTCAGCCAAGCAACTGTCAACGTTAACCACTGTTTTCCTTTTCTGCATTCTTCACTTTTGGTGTGCTTATTGTGCCATGTGCTATCTCCAGAATAGATTCCTTGCTCTTACGTTTTGGGATCGAGCTGGGCTGTTCATTGATTGATTTGTTTCATGATGTTTCTTTGTCATTTTCTACTTTAAACCCATTGTTGTTACTTGCTAAATAGAAGTTCTGAATCTTGATATGGTACTGATATGTTCTTTTTCTCTTTTTGCAGTCCCGTGAGTCCAATAACAAATGTGGCCCCTCTAAGTATGGTGCTTTTCATTTCTCTTGTGAAAGAAGCATTTGAGGATTGGGTGAGTTTTCAGTCAAGTTTTTATGAAGACCAGGCCATTTGTATAACTCTGACTTTGGGAAGAGATTTATCTTATTATGGTGGTTTTTCTTCAGTACTGCTGTTCAGGATAATGGCATTTTAACTACTTGTTGGCATTGAATCTTTGTTATTCTTCTTTGTTTCTTGTTGAATTATGTGCAACAGAAGCGATTCCAGAATGATTTGTCTGTAAACAACTCCCTTGTAGATGTACTACAAGGACAGAGGTGGGAAACTATTCCTTGGAAAAGGTTGCAGGTTGGCGACATTGTTCGTGTAAGTGTTTGTCTATTATTTATCAGATTTACAGCTTGAAAGGATAAAAACTGTGTTTTTTTATGTAACCTTTTCTTCAGCATCAGGCGGTGTACTGGTCCAGTGCACCATGCTTGCAGCAGTGCCTGTTAAACATGTGGTGATTTGTTATATCTTCTCATCTTGTTTCTGGCTCTACTTCTAAAGTAAATGGTTTCTGTGGCTCTTAGCTATAAAAAAGATTGCCTGAAGTGTGAGTGGGTGCTAGGTGTACATAGGCGCTAGAAGCAGCACATTCAATGTCGCACATTTTTGTATAGTCTTAGATGAGGCAAGAGAGCTAGAGGAGGTGGGGAGTGGCTGGACTTAGAAGAAAAAAAAATCGAAATTGAGCTATGTAGACCATGAATTCTTATTCTTGAAAGAACTCTATTAGTTGCATGTAGTTTCCTCAACTGAATGCCTATATCACCTTCTAGTTGACTCCAAATCTTTATTTACAAGCACTGTGTTCTACTGAAATGGGATGATCCCTACGTTTTGCTTGAGGCAGAGAGCCAGAGAAGGTCGATCTTCATTTTAAAGTTGAATCTGGTGGTCTAGACCAGTCACTTGTGGATCATGGATTTTATACTTCATTAGTTCTCTTTCTCTTGCTTCGCTTCCTGTCATATATCTTTAAATCGAGCCCTCCTCTGCTCCATGTATCTCTTTATCATGCCTGCCCCTAGTTTTTTCTTTCACCTCTCTCCCCTCCTTTTGAAAATATATACGAGTATTACTATTGTTCATGTGGATTATCATTAACCTAGATAATATCTGAACTGAATGTGTAGTTTAGAATCATGTGTTTATCTAGGGAATGTCAGATAGCAAAAATTATCTACTTCTACTGAAGGAGGTCATTGTCTTGTTACCATTTCTCCAGATAGTGATCAGTAGCCCCCCCCTTGCGTCACCCTCTCTCGTCAGATAGTGATCAGTAGCCTCTTTTCGTTTGTGTGACCCTATCTCTTGTATTTGTTTTTAGAATGAATGGAACTTTCTTATAGATTGTATCTTTTTTTCTGGCAATAGAAGACCTGGACAGACAGTGATGCTATCTTTCCCCCCTTGTTAATTAGTATCGTAATGTGCTACCCTGTGCAATGCAAGGCCCCCATGAGGCCATATGGGAAAGTTTAGTTCATCCCACCAAGAAGAGCACAACGACATTAAAACATAGCAAAACCTTTTGGGTTTAACATATTAGGTGATACGCTAAAATGACACTTTTTTTTGTTAATCTGATGCTTTTTGACATGGAAACGATGGAGTATCAGAAATGGAAAGATATCCGAAACGGGAAAATCTCATGTTACAACCATTTTTGTGCTTCATTAGCTGGGAATCGGTTGGGGTTTCCGAAAACGGAAACTGACAGAGAAATCTCAAATCCTAGAAGTTTCCTTACTCCATAGATCTTATGCAAGTGCCTATTTCAAACTTGTACTTATTAACCATGTCCATGTATCTTAAAATTACATATTTTCCGTGTCAAACTCTTGATTCCATACCCATATCTGGGCACCTATATCTAATCCAAGCATCACAGTTTTCACAACTCCGCAATTTGTAATTTTTTTAATCCATGCACTAGAAAGAATGCTGAGAGTCACTTCAAATGACTGACTTTAAGACTAAATAGTTTTGAATCTGCTCTTTGCAGATCAAGCAAGATGGATTTTTCCCAGCAGATATTCTTTTTCTTGCTAGCACGAATGCAGATGGCGTGTGTTATGTTGAGGTTTGTAATGCCATTAAAACTAATAGCAACAAGATTATGTTGTTTTGTATGCAGGGACCTGCGATTCTCTATTTACTCCTTTCGTCCCATAATAAATTTCCTATTTGCTTTTTGAAATTCTCCAAGATACTCTTTGACCAGGAGTATCTTTAATTACTTTTTAATCAAAATTGTAGATGATATTCGAATTTACACATTGAGAAGAACTTAATAAGACCCCACTTCACTTTATCTTTTCTTATATATTGGCGAGAATTTATGGTCAAAATGTATGTGGTTTGACATGAAAAAGAAGCAAATGGGAAGTTTATTATAGGATGGAGGTCGTTTGTGATAAAACTCTCTTGAGTGGCCATACCCAATTACCCATTACCTTTTTAGGTGGATTTGCTGTATTATATATCATTTTATACTATGTTGGTACATTTAGATGCATATTCTGTATTGCAGACGTCAAATTTGGATGGTGAAACAAATTTGAAGATTCGTAAAGCATTGGAGAAGACATGGGATTACTTGACACCTGAGAAGGCCTCTGAATTTAAAGGTTTATCCTTATCACTGGAATATTTGGTCATTGTATTGGAAAGGCATTCTACTATTGAAAGTTTGAAACTATTAATTTTTTTTGTTTTTTCTTTCGAGATGCCAAATTGTTATTATAAGCAGTTTACATGTTATTTTCCGTGGATGAATTGCACTAATTCACCTGTGTGTTATGATTTTCATTATATCTCTTGAAGATTTAGAATCTAAGCTTTAGTGGCTTGATGCCTTGCCTCAGATCTTGTTCCAAAGGTGTCCTTGTTGTCTGAATAGCTTTCTCGGTACTGTAGTTCTAATGGATGGCGATATTAATCACACTTTCTTGTGCTTCCTTAAGGGTCCCCATCTCCTTGTTGCACCAATCAGTATGTCAGTGAGACCTACTGTTGAGCTAATAATATAACCAAAATTCAGCTGTTTGAATGTTGCTTCTCCTTGGTGCATCATTTTTGCCTCTCATGTCTATGGTAGACATTTGGTAGTCATAGAATTCTTCTGTATTAGACATTTTTTCTTGTTCTTTTTTTTTTCGTGGGCAGGAGGGGTGGTTGGGTTTGGAAAACAGATTTGACAAATAAATTATGCTGTTTGTAGTCTTCTGTGTGAGCTTTGGCTTGCCTTTCTTACCAGGTCATTCATTTATTTGTATCAGGTGAAGTACAATGTGAACAACCTAATAATTCCTTGTATACTTTCACTGGCAACCTCATTATTCAGAAGCAGACTTTACCTCTTTCGCCGAACCAGCTTTTGTTGAGAGTATGGCTTAATCTCTTGATCATACCTATTGTATAATAAAGTCTCTATATGATTAATGCCTTAAAATATGAGCAGTGAGGAAGAGATATTGTCCGTGCAACTTTGTCTTTCCAATGGTTCATGCACATATCCCTTTCTTCTCCTCATGGTGACGACACTGACTCTTTTTTGTTTGATTATGCTAAGGGTTGCAGTCTGAGAAATACAGAGTACATTGTTGGTGCTGTGACGTATACTGGGCATGAGACTAAGGTGTGTGATTGTGCCACTTGTGCTGAGAATCTAGGCAGATATTTCCAACCATACTTTGTATTCTAAATTTGGATGTATCGTAATAGAAGCTTATTGAATCTAAAATTTTAAATTACATTTACTGCAGCTGCTTGTTTTTCTTTTTCCCTTGTCTGATTGTGTATTGTGTCCTGTCTGTTGCTATGTATTATGTGTAACTATGGTCTAATTGACAGGTTATGATGAATACAATGAATGTTCCATCAAAGAGAAGTACCTTGGAAAGGAAGCTTGACAAACTGATTCTTGCTCTGTTTGCTACTTTATTTATGATGTGTCTCATCGGATCCATAGGCAGGTATAGAATGCTGAGTCTGAACAATACTCTTTTTATGATCCAATGAACCTGATCTATTGTGAACTTTACATTGTAACTAGTTTCTTGTAATTTGTCCTATGCTCATATCTTTAACTTGTGCTGCTTCTCAGTGGTGTTTTTATAGATCGAAAGTACTTTTACTTGGGACTTGAAGGAACATTGGATGAACGTCAGTTTGATCCAAGCAATAGATTTTTGGTGTGTTTTCTGCTAAAATAAATATACTTTGTGTGTGTGCATGCTCGTGGGTGTGCGCATGTCTCCATTATTGTACTTTTAACCTTTTGTTTTCTGTAACTCATTTCTCTTGGTTTCAACCCCCCTTTCTTTTTGGTATGTTTGATGCAGGTGGTCATCCTGACTATGTTTACACTGATCACTCTATTTTCAACCATCATCCCTATATCACTTTATGTTTCAATTGAGGTAACCTCGATAGTCTGAGAGAGTACTCTCCATGAACATGTCAATTGTGGACGACTAAGCAAATCTTTTGGATGGCATTTCAGGGGATTAAATTTTTACAGTCCATTCAATTCATCAACAATGATTTGAATATGTATCATGCTGAAACAAACACACCTGCATTGGCTAGGACATCAAATTTAAATGAAGAACTCGGACAGGTATTCCAATCTTTGTAAGTTGCAAATAATATAACTTTTGAGCATATTGCAATATTACATAATTAACAGACTTGCTCCTGGAAGAAACTGCCTTTTTAGTCTTTCCTGTATGCTATTTTTCCCAAATATAGTTGTTTACTGGGCTAACTTTCTATCATTTTGTTTTAGGTAGAATACATATTTACTGACAAAACTGGGACTCTTACACGAAACTTGATGGAATTTTTCAAATGTTCAATTGGAGGTCAAGTCTATGGAACTGGTATAACCGAAATAGAGAAGGGATTAGCTGAGCGCATTGGCACTAAACTCCCCGAGGTATGATTTCCAGATTTAGAGAGCCATAATTATTGCTTTTCTAATTGACAATGGACTATCTCCTTATGGTAGGTGCGGAAGTCTGCTAATGCCATTCAAGAAAAGGGGTTCAATTTTGATGATGTTAGACTTATGCGTGGTGCATGGAGGAATGAGCCTAATCCTGATATGTGCGAGGTATTTTTGGTTACTTGTATACTCTAATAATACTGTTTACTTTGAGTTGCATTTTCTTGAATTTATTGGATAGTGTTTGAGTGTGCTATCTTGTTCTTTTGTTGGATTATTGTTTTAGCATTGGATACAACATAGTTTGTTCAGAGTATATATAAATTGTCATAATCACAACAATCACAAGCCAGTATGTAAACAACCTTTCTTGAAGCAGTCCAAGAGACAATTTGCAGCCAACCACAGTTTTTCTGGCCAATAATTAACGTTTTTAGGATTAGGCAAAAGGTTCTTTTTTCTTCTAAGACTTATTTTTTCTGAATAAATATTGGTAAGAGCATAATATGTAGCTACTATATAGCCCATGCAACGCAAGATATCTTTTCTTTTTTAAAAGAGTTTTGTGGTTACATTTTTTGTAATTTTCATTGCTATTATTTTTGGTGTGTCTGTTAATTTATTAGATGCAAAAGTATGCTCATTTAAAAATGAAAGTTTATTAAGTGAATATTTCTCTTAAATAAAAGAATTGGTGTATAATAAGACATTCTTTGTGAAAGAATGGAAAACAGTTTTTTTTATTGTCATTATGATCATTATTATTGCCATTATAATCATTATTATTGCCATTATGAACTAATATGAATTGAACTTATTAGATGAATTGAACTTATTAGAACTTGCTTGAACTTATTGGACTTATTAAACTTAATGAGTGATGAGATTATTTAATAAATATCTGATGATTGTGACTAAGGTAGATGACACTACAATCTATAAGTATGTGCAGCGCATGAGTTGGTAGCTACTGTATCTCTAATAGTATTCTTTTCTTTTTTTAAATGCAACATTATTCTTTTTTCTTGGAAGTTCTGAAATAAATGGAACATACTCAATTTAGTTTCTCTTCTGATCACATGGGAGCTTTCTCTCATCTCTCTCCATTTGACTCCTTATCACACGGGTCTCCTGCTTTTGTTTGACTGTGGAAGGAGTAAGAATTAGTTAGATGATAAACAAGTAAATAACAATAAGAATTGAAGGTTGATAAGAAATAACCTCTTCCGCCCCTAAAGGATCTCCTGTTTGCTTTTATCAAGTTCTCCAAGTTACCTTTGACCATGAAGATCTGTAATACGTATTTGATAAAAACTATGATGATATTTTTGGAGTACACATTTAGCATAAGCTAACAAGATCCCACATGGCCATCTTTTTTCATAGATATTAGTGATAATTTATAGTCTAAGTTTGTGAAGTTTGATTAAGGAAAAAGCAAATTGGAAATTCTTTGGGCAGACAGAAAGAGTACTATGTAATAAAATTGAATAAACTGATAATTTAATAAAAGGAATTTCCCTGATCTTTTTTCTATGAAATAATTGAGTCGGACACTTCTACGCGTACCTGTTTATGACATACCCGAGTTCGAGTAAATAGGCTGTGCCTGTGAGGGTGACATTGATTGGAAGAACTTTATAAACTTACATTTACTGTGTCCTGCGTGTTACGATTTTATGTATCTTCCCTTTAATAGTTGATTTCTCCTTTTGTTCTGTTTAGGAATTCTTCAGGTGCCTTGCTATTTGTCATACGGTGCTTCCTGAAGGTGATGAGTCTCCTGAAAAAATTGTCTACCAAGCGGCTTCTCCAGATGAGGCAGCTTTAGTTCTTGCGGCTAAGAATTTTGGCTTCTTTTTCTACAGGTATGCAATCTTTGCTACTAGTCATGGGATACTTTCCTCTAAAGTAGGCTTGAGTCAGTTGTCACTTTATTGTGGGAGTTGTAGCAGCCATGTTATTTTTTTGGGAATCTGATTCGTTGTTTGATTGTAAATCTGGTCCATGTATACTGCCTGAAATTTATTGCCTAATCATGTGTTTGCACTGATGCTGGGAAATGCTTCCAGGAATTCAAGAATATGATAGTTTGTTTGTATTGTTATTCATTACTGATGCAACCATTGTTTATAGCTCTTAACATTTTCTTAATTGTTATGTTCTCAGGCGTACACCAACAACAATCTATGTTCGCGAGTCACATGTTGAAAAGATGGGGAAAATTGAGGACGTGCCTTATGAAATTTTGAATGTCCTTGAGTTTAATAGGTGATGATACATTTTATCTGTATTACCGTGTTTGCTTTTTGAAACATGATTATGTTGCAATATCTAGCTAACTCTATTTGGTCGCTCACCAGTACCCGGAAGCGCCAGTCTGTTGTGTGCCGGTATCCTGATGGTAGGCTTGTTTTGTACTGTAAGGTACTGCTTCAAGATTTCTATTGATCTGTTATTACAGTGCTGTTGGAAGCTTTAAGAAATTCATGTAAATTTATTGTCCCCCAGGGTGCTGATACTGTCATATATGAAAGATTGGGAGGAGGGAACGAGGATATGAAGAAATCTACTAGAGAGCACCTGGAACAGTTTGGATCGTCTGGGTTACGCACACTTTGTCTAGCCTATAGGAATTTGAACTCAGATATTTATGAGGCCTGGAATGAAAAATTCATTCAGGCGAAATCCTCTTTGCGAGACCGGGAAAAAAAGCTAGATGAGGTATTTTTCTGCCCTTACAGTCTCATCCAGCGAGCCTTTGGTTTTTCCCCCTTTTTATCAATGTGCTGTATTGGCCATGTTAGGTTAATCAGAGTCTATGTTCTTTCAAGAAAATCACAAAATGCAATTCTTTTCTGTTTGTGGCTGTAATGAAATGCTTAGTGTATCGACTTCATTCCATTTTTTTGGGGTTATAAATCATTTTTTAAGGGATACGTCAAGCTTCGTTTCCCATATCTTTTCTCTGGTGTTAAACTGATATTTATGTGTTGTTGAGGTCCTTTTAACTCAATATAGAGATGGAAAACTGGTCACTTGCTTTGGGGTCAGTTTGGGTCATATTTTCAGGTTGGATTTCATTGAGTCCGGTCAATTCAGGTTTACGGGAATTAATTTATTACAGAAACCAATTTATTGCCTTTTCTATTGTCATATCTTCATGGTTTTTCTTCTGAAATTTGATCAAATGTGGTCATACTTATGGGTTAGTACAGATCGGGTCATTTTTTGTTCATATCACAGTTTTGAGTCGTCCAGTTTTGGGTTATTTTGGGCTGGTTTAGTTTTGCCAGGTCTAGCTGACTGGTTTTATTTTTCAGATGTTACAACTCTGGTTATACATCACTACTTGATCCTTGCTGGCTTATGTTTATGTGATATTACCTGTTGGAAATTTATTATTACCGTTCTTTGCATAACTTCAATCAAACTCAGGTTTGGCTGCTGCTTTCATCTGGTTTCTATTTTGGAGGTTTGGGTTGGTTGGTAGACATGGATTTCTTTTGAGATGTTGTCACTTCTGTTATGCATTATCACTCGCTTGCTTATTGTCTTTTTGGTTTGGGTCCGTGTGATTTGCTGTCCTAAGCAGGGTTATTAGCAGATCCTGTATCACTGTAAGAGAGAAGTTTTGTTAGGTTTTTGTAGTAGCTTACATTCTCTGACGTCTCCTGTGTAAATTGTATTTTCTCTGTTTCCTTCCTTTGCTCTCTGCATTGTGGGTATTCAATTAGTTGACAAGTCAGTCATTAATCTGATTCTTGAGTTGTGCAGGTGGCTGAACTCATAGAAAAAGATCTTATTTTGATTGGCTGCACTGCTATTGAGGATAAGCTTCAAGAAGGAGTACCTACTTGTATAGAGACTTTATCAAGGGCTGGAATAAAGATATGGGTGCTCACTGGGGATAAAATGGAAACAGCCATCAATATTGCGTATGGTAAGTTTAATTACTGTCATACTTTTGTGCTTTCCCGAAGGGTTAATTGAAATCTATATCTAAAGTCTTGCATCTTGTATGTGTTGCAGCATGCAACTTGATAAACAATGACATGAAACAGTTCATTGTCAGTTCTGAAACAGATGAAATCAGAGAAGTTGAAGACAGAGTAAGTCGCATTTGTTGGGTCCATTTCTGTCACCAAATTTTTTTCATTTAACTTGTGTAGCTGTGGAGCTTTGTAAAACTCCTTTATGTATGGGTGCTTTTCACCTGTAGAAATCAATCTCTTCACTTAAATTCTAGAATGCTGCATTATTGTAGGGTGACCCAGTGGAAGCTGCTCGATTCATCCAAGACGCTGTGAAAACACAGCTAAAAAATTGCGTTGAGGAAGCGCAGCAAATTCTTCGTACTGTTGTTGGACCAAAACTATCACTTATTATCGACGGAAAGTGCCTGATGTATGCATTAGATCCGAGTTTGCGAGGAACACTTCTGAATCTGAGCTTAAATTGCTCTTCAGTGGTCTGCTGTCGAGTTTCTCCTCTACAGAAAGCACAGGTTAGAAAAGGGCCATTGAAACGGTTCTTCTGGATTGTATACTTTGCACTGCAGCCCCCACACCCCTCTGCTCCTTGCTCCTTCTTCTGTGTGCATGTTTGTGAAAGCATAGTTGCAATTCACACACTATATATTTCAAATTATTGTAGCATGTTTCTTTTAGTGTTCTCTTGTGATTGAGGTGTAAAAAAAACACAAGTAATGTTAAATGTTTGGAATAGGAAAGCCAAAAAAAGGAAAAGAAATAGGAATTAGATTGACGGGGTTTTGGCACTTGTGCTTAAGACTTTAAGGCCTGTCTTTGAGGAAAACGAGGGAAAACCATAAATAGAAATGCATGTTTGAGGGTCAACCGGTCAAGTGCTCAACCTCTTTAGATCTTCACCATTTTCTTGTAGGTTTGAATCTGACACCTCAGTATGAGCCTTGAATCAGATTCCTCTCCTGTTTTGGTTGTACACATCAAGGCTGATTAGAATGGCATTTTTCATTGAAGTTGATGTAGCTTTTCCTTTCTCATCATTGAAGAATATTTCAGGTCTAGTCTTGATTGCACTAATGGTCATGTTGTTGTAGAAGCAACATCTTGCAGGTGCTACATCACACGTCAAGGTCATCACGTCATATATTGACTTTTTGGATTATCACATCATATATTGACTTTTTGGATTATCACATCATCACTGTAATCCAATTGTTTAAAAAACATTTTTAGTGAGTTGAAACTTGGGTATGAATATGGACTCATAAAATTAAAATTTAAAATAAATCTAGAGTTTTTAATATATGAATTCCAATTGTATTAGTTTGTAAATGTGCCTTAAGCGTCTTTATATTGAGACAATAACAGGCTGAATGTGGTGCCAAGATGATGTATTATGGATGTTGTGCTTTAGTTTGTAAAGTACAATGTTAGATAAAGGCTTTCGCTGAACCGTGAGTTGAATAACTTGGTTAGAATGGTCTTGACATTATGGAACAATTTCCATATAATTCCATGGGTGAGTATCATTTCAAAATCAAGTGGACAAGATTTTTTAGGAAACAAAGACTATATGATAAAAACCAGGCAAGAAGATTTGACACTTTGCTTACTGCTAGAATTGTTGATTTTGTTCCAGGGACTTTTTGTCATTTAGGTTTTTCTTTTTGAAAAATAGGGACATTTGACTCTTTTAATAGGGGCATTTTGTCATCAATTGTATTGATTGATGAGACGAAAGAAGGCGTGGAAAATAAGTTGGGTTTGTTGAGACAAACTTTGGAATCTCAGCGGTTTAGGTTGAGCATAAATAAGATGGAATATTTAGAGTGTGAGTTTAATGGGCTTGGAAGCAGGGAGGCAGGGGTAATTAACTTAGTGCTGGGACTTGCAAACAATTTCTAGAATAGGAAATGTAAGAAAGGGAAAAGATTTAGGATATGTTCTATTAATTTGATCAACTGATCAACAATCAATACAACTTTCTCGCTTTTGAGAGGTGAGAGCTCTCCCAAGGAAAAACTACTGAAATATTAAATATCTGCTGGCCTACCTGTATTCTCTCCTTCTAATATACTCCCTCCGGTCTTTATTAGTTTACCCGTTTCTTTTGCACAAAGTTTTAGGAGAATAATGTTGTGGGACATAGAAAGAAAGAGAAACTATTATTTTATATTAAAGTTGAATGTATGTGATGGAAAGTTAGTGGTCCCATTCCAAAAATAGAAACAAAAGAAATGGGTAAACTAATAAGGGACATCCAAAAAAGGAATACGGGTAAACTAATAAAGACCGGAGGGAGTATATACTACCTGGTATAGCAGCATTTGCTCACCCTTCTCCTTGCCACCCCACCCCACCCATAACCAACTGCTCCCTCTGTTTTTTAAAGTTCTATTCACTTTCCTTTTCCATCCGTTTTTTAAATATGCTTTATTCCTCATTTGGCAAAAGATATACAATAATTTAATCATCCTTGGCCCACACTCTCTCTCTTCCATGCTCTCTATCTCCCTTAAAATATAATAAACCCACACTCTCTTTCCTCATAAAAAAAAGGTAAAGAATCCAAGTGGACCCACTTTTTACACTCTCTCTTCAATTTGCCTTAAAGTGTGTGTCTATAGTAAATGAGTAGAACTCTAAAAAACGGAGGGAGTATGTCAGAAATAAGGAATAATCAATACGAATTAAACAGTACAAAGAATATATAAGGAATAAGAAGAATATCCTGCCAACTGTTGCTGCCACCTGTTGCCTTAGTGTCTATCCCAGGTGGAATGTTTTTCTTACCTTCCTCTTATAGATGCTGAGGTGTTTATCTCCACCTTGATTTCTTGCACTTAGATGGGAATCTCGAAGTGGCGGGAGAGGATTCATGCTGATCACAAGACTTGACTCTATTATTCCTTTTGATTCCTTTTACTTCATCCCTTGTCTTTCTCATACTTTTCCATTTGTCTACCTTCATATAGTTTTTTTGTTCTCTTTTTTGTGTGTCTTTTTACCCCCTTTTATAGACTTTCTCAAATTTAATCTTTATATCCTTATATTTTGGTTTTCTCTTTACACCTTCAGTTTCTTGTTCTTTATGTGTCCGCTCATTTACTTCTTTCTCTTTCACATTCTCATTTTTCTTTGTTTATTCTCTTTAACTTTTCCTTTACTCTCATTGTTTTATCTGCCACATAAACCATTTCTTATGACGGTTCATGTTAGCCAATTCCAAATCATTTTGGGACTAAGGCTTTGTTGTTGTTGTTTTGCGACTGATTCTGTGGGCACTAATATTTCTTTGCTAGGGTTTCTGACAAAATAGTGAGCTTTTTTCACCAAACATGCTTCTCTTCATTATGCAGCCTATTATATGTCTAATAGCTATTTGGCAGCCGGAGTTCTCTATATTAGCTACCAGAACATGTGATTATGTGAACATCAACTCCTATTGAAATGAATATAGCAGTGGCTTGCTGGAAACCCCAGAGTCTTTACTTAATCCAGGATGATAATCTGAATTCAACAATAATTCCCCTTGGTGGGGAGTATGTGAGATATTAGTAGGCTTGTTCTTCCAGCTGATCATTTATCTATCCCTTTTACCCCCCCTTTCCCGTCTATCATTTAGCCTATTGGTGTGGTTTAGCGGTTTTGGACTTTGGTTGCGGTTGGGTAAAACGAGAATATCTCTGTTGAGATCTAGTGACTCCCTGTAGAAAGTTCTGTCTTTGGTTTTATTATACATGGCCAGTCAAATTCTTACCCATTCTAGACAGATGAAAAATTCTTGTATATTTGCAGGTAACAAGCTTGGTGAAGAAAGGTGCGAAAAAAATTACATTGAGTATTGGTGATGGAGCCAATGATGTTAGTATGATTCAGGCAGCTCATGTTGGTGTTGGGATCAGTGGGATGGAGGGCATGCAAGCAGTCATGGCTAGTGATTTTGCAATTGCACAGTTTCGATTTCTCACAGACTTGCTGCTTGTGCATGGAAGGTGGTCATATATAAGAATAAGCAAGGTATCTATATAGTTCTCTGTAGTTTTCTTATGTGCTTAATTGTTATTTTCCGGACACACTAAGGTTTTTAATTTTTCCCTTGCAGGTTGTAACATATTTCTTTTACAAGAATCTCACTTTCACGTTGACTCAATTTTGGTTCACCCTTCAAGCTGGATTTTCTGGTCAAAGATATTATGATGATTGGTTTCAAGCATTTTACAATGTCCTTTTTACATCCCTTCCTGTGCTTATGCTTGGACTATTTGACAAGGTGCTGCTTTGTACTAATCATATGTAGTATGAAGTTCCATATAAGAGGAGATGTTTTTTATGCTAACATTTTGTTTGATCCCAGGATGTTAGTGCAGCTCTTTCAAAGAAATACCCTCAACTGTACATGGAAGGATTGAAAAATTCCTTTTTCAGATGGAGAGTTGTTGCAATCTGGGCCTTCTTTTCCGTGTACCAGTCGCTGATCTTCTTTTATTTTGTGACCACATCTGGTTCTAAGCCTCAAACTTCAGCTGGCAAGATGTTTGGTTTGTGGGATATTAGTACAATGGCATTCACTTGTATTGTTGTGACCGTCAATATACGTCTTCTCTTGTGCTGTAATAGCATTACAAGATGGCATCATATAAGTGTTTGGGGAAGCATTATAGCATGGTTCCTTTTCATCTTTGGTTACTCTGGTATCATGACTAATGGTGATCGGCAGGTGAGTAGATCTTTTGCAAAATCTCACAAATAGGAAGACAATGCAGACACAAGCATGCACACACACACAAGTACTCTCACAAGACACAAAGATACAGGTCTATGGACTGAATTCAGCATCGCTGTCTTCTGTTAGTTCTGTATACTCGGTTATCATAATTTAAGAGATTTAAACTTGCACATCATGAACACACCTATTTGTATTTCTTTGGAAAAGAACTTTTAAAATTTTGGTTCTTGAACAAATCGTCAAATTGTTTAATACATATGCATAATTTCTGATTACTGGTGTTAGAAAAGGGCGAAATAAAGCTCACCATTTTGATTATGCATAATTTCTCCTTTTTCATCCTTAGTCCTACTCCATAGTTTGTTAAGGGCACAGCATTTAGGTGTCATATATTCAAGTCCTATTTTGGTACTTTTCTGACTCTAGTCTCTAGGTGAATAATAGGAGTGCAGTTTATAACTACATGTTTGAACTTCAGGGCACATTTTTATGAATTTGATGCTGTTTGCTCTGTGCTAATGTCTCTTGCTTCTATTGTTTCAGGAAAATATCTACTACGTCATATTTGTCTTAATGAGTACTCCATATTTCTATCTTGCACTATTTCTTGTGCCTGTGGTTGCTCTAATCGGGGACTTCCTATACCAAGGGTGAGATATGTTGATTTTTTTTTCTAGAAAACAGTTCCTGTCTTGGCAGTTCTTGTGCATCTTAATATATTATATGGATATTGGGATTTGGGAGCATTCTTAATCTGTGATGCTCGGACTTGCCAAACAGTCAAACAAAAGACATACTATATTTGATGGTAACAAAAGAAGTACTATATTTTGTTACCAATATCCAATGTTTTCTTTTTAATGGTAACAAAAGAAGTACTATATTTGATTTGTTTCACAAAAGCTACTAAATATAACAAAAGTTGCAACTATTTCCATAGAGAAATACAATGCACTAAATGACTAGTAACAATGGTCGAAGTGTTTCTTTTTTTTTTCTTTCTTTTGTTTTATCAAAATTTGGACACACGTCCCTGTGTGTCTGACTCTCGCATCCGTACCCAAGAGGGATACCCGCATCCAAGTCCGTCCATATAGTGATAAACTATTTATGAGTTTGAATATTTTGACTTTGAAATGACCAGCCAGATAAAACTGACTTAAGAACTTGCGCTGGTGATGCGGGCATGTGAAACTATGGTTTTGCATAATATGCGAAGTTAAACCTTGGGCAACTACATGTGTCGTCTGGCACCCTTAATATTTGGATTGTGTTTGCTTTTAATTTAGCGTTTAGGCTTTTGCTCATTGGAACTCGTCATATTTTCTCAAAGTAAAAAACAGAGCCCAAGTAATTGCAATTCCTGATTTGAGATTTACTAATGCAAAAAGAAGATTAGCTCAGAGTTTTTATTATGTGATTTCAGGGCACAGAGATGGTTTTCTCCATATGATTTTCAGATTATACAAGAGCTCCATAGGCATGAACCTGATGATAATCGGAGGCAACAGCTTCTGGAGGTCCAAAATCATCTTACTGCAGAAGAGGAACGGAGCTATGCTTTGGCTCAACTCCCTGGGCAGAGATCAAAACATACAGGTTTTGCCTTCGACTCTCCAGGTTATGAGTCATTCTTTGCTGCTCAGGCTGGTGTATTTGCTCCTCAGAAGCCATGGGACGTAGCCCGGAGAGCAACGATGATGAAAGCGCGCGCAAAACCACCAAAGACGTAGCTGTTTTTCTTCTAGTCTTTTTGTACAAAAAATTTTAGGTGTCTCTAGGTGATTGTGTAGAATGTACCGTGCAATATATTTTGGTCATGTGTTTTCTTCCCCTTCCTCACTAAGTTATGGATCACATTTTTGACGTAAACCTGCCTTCAGACTTAGGGATAGCTGTGGGTTTTGAGATTGTAAAATTGATGTAAAATTACATGGATCAATTCATAGGTATACATTCTATTCTTTTTATTTTGTAATTACACACTATTAAGCTTTTTCAGTTAACAAGACTACATGTTTAGGTTAGATATCTAAATGTGAAGTAGGAGAACAGTGGGTTTTGCCTCAAGTAAAGTACAGCATATCCCTTATACTCATATTTCAAATATTTTGATGTCTAAATTTTTTTTTTTTGAGGGGATTTTGATGTCTAATTTTAGATATCTAGCAATTTTCTTTGTGATATTAACATTTTGTTGATATTTCAGATATTAATGATTGGTTACATTGTCCCCCGTCAACTTTCCACTTCGATCACACCCAATGTTCTCGTCTCTCGTGATGCTAAGAGCTGTGACTATTGTTTTCTTCTACCCATAGTTATCATGACTGCTGATGTAGAAGAACTTGAGTTGAGCTCAATATATTCAAACGAGTTCTTATTTTGAAAATTTGTGGTGCGCTTTGGTATTGTTTCTTCAAAACAAATGTGCTCTTTAAATGAGACAACTAGTATGACGGTTATCTCATAACCCACAAGTCCAAAAATGTCGTTTTCCAAAATTTATTGAAGTAAACGGGTCCAAAAACATTGGGTCTGATATGTCACAAAAGTTCGTTTTTGAAGGGAGTACGAAAAGAAAACCTCATTAGATTCGTCTTGGTAGTAAAGGAAACCAATTGAAAGCATATTCATGACTAAACATGGGAATAGGGTGGTGTCATGAGGTATTTGCAGCCATTTCAAGATTAAACTGGAAATATACAAAAAAAGTTGTAGAAGACATAAGTCAATGTAAGGGACCGCTACCACATAAGTTTCAAACCGAGGCCCTTGGAACAATTCTTGATAAAAAAGAACGTCGTCAGGTTCAATGATGTTTCAAAATAGACTTTTTTGAAGGTTATAATACATGCATAGGATCTATCCTGCGGTTGTGGCAAACCTTTGAAAAGCATATCCATGACTACGAAAGGTATATGGTGGTGTCAGGAGGCCTTTGAAGATATTTCGAGGCTAAATGAGATATGTATATAGAACAAATGTAGAAGGCCTTTTATGTCAATGTGGTGGGTTCTAATCATTCGAGAGTTATCCACAACATCAAGAGGCCCTTGAATAATCCTTGATAAAATAGTTTCACGGGTTCGTAAATGTATCGAAGTTTTTCGATGCTATAATACTCGTTTCCGAGACCTTTTCATAGTACGAGAAGGTGTAATTCATCCTAGGTTCATAGGGGACAGAACGAAAGCATATCCAAGACAAGATGTAGAAGGCATCTATGTCAATATTAGGAATCCCAACCTTGACAGAGTTATCCCATCCATCTAGGGCCCTTAAAAAGGTTTGAGGTAATTCGTCTGATTAATACATGACTACAAGTTGATTAGTTGAGACCATGATTCATCTGATTAGACTTTGAATATCATAAATAATAAAAAACATCATTTTGGATTAATTTTTCTGTAGAATAGTTTTTTTTTTAAAGAGAAATTTCATTAATTGAAGGCCAAACGGTATCTACAATAGGTATTAAAGAAAAACAAGATACAATCAAACAAAGTTAAATAAAATCCGTCTTCGAAGAAACTACAATGAATCAGATTGAGCAATACAGCGCAGCCCCCTTGTATTTGCTGAATCAAGCAGCTATTGATGAGGAAGTCTATCATTTTGACATAGTTTGGGAAGAACATTCGTGATCGAGCCATGTTGACCGCATCCGAGATTCCAATACCTTCATGTTGAGTCTCGAACTTCAACCAATGAGAACAATTTCTCATACCTAAAGACAAAAAAACCGTAAACAACTCCCAAAGGGGAGAAGGAGATCTCCAAAACAGAGATTAAAATTCCCATAACATGGTTTGAAAAAATCTCATAAAGAGAGACTAATTTATTCAACAAAACAAGAAAAATAACTAAAAACTGAAAATAAAAGGGGAAAAGGAGATTATTTCGCGCAGTCGCGTCGCCCGTGTTCCCGCCGTCCCGTCGACCCTTTTCGGTTTCGGTTCCCCATGTTGGTGTTGGTTCTTATTTCGCGCCCTGTGCTTCCCCTCCTGTAACTTTTAAGATTTCTAGGATTAGTTCCCCTCCCCGTCCCCGGTTCCTGGTTGTTGTCGTTTAGGTCATAGGTTTCCCTTCCCCGATCCCCGGTTCCCGTGGTTAGTTTTAGTATCCCCTTCCCCGATCCCCGGTTCCCGTGGTTAGTTTTAGTATCCCCTTCCCCGTCCCCCCCGAGTTAGTCTTGAGTTTAGATTCGTTTACAGTGTAGTTCCCCTTCCCCACTCCCCGTTAGCGTAGGTTGTTGTGTTTGGTTGGCTTGGAAGCATCAATTCAGTACGCGAAGGTTACTATCAGTTTTGAAGGTGTAGTACTCTGGACGGCGTGATATAATGATTCGGGTGTTCGCTTGGTTTGTTTGTTTTGTTGTTGTAATCGGCTTATGTTTTAGTGTAGTGTTTTGCAGATCCAATTCTCCTTGTTTATTTATGCATGGTTTTGCTTGGATGATTGTTAGTATTGATAGGTGGGCAACTAAAAGTTTTCAGAGTTCTTTATCTAAGATGAGAGAAGGTTTTCTCTTTAATCCTGTTGTGATTAGATCTTCTAGGTTAGAGATTGCGAGGTGGGATCTTCGGATCCGTAGCTTGGGTGAATTTCTTCAATATGATTCGCCCAGAATTCATGTGATGATTTGCAGAGTCATCACACCTAAAAAATGCATCTTGTGGGAGGCCCTCCAATTTAATTTGGAGCAAGTTATGACCTCCACGCATTTGAGTTTCAGTCTAGCAAGACTGAACTCTGGTTACCCTTGCAAAAGAGTCAGAAGTCACAAAAGGATGTGACTTCTTTGTTACTTCAATCTGTAGGATCCCAAGAAGGTGTTCAAGGACCTTGGGATTTGGTGGCCAGTAGACATTGGGGTCTACTAGCGGAGTTGCGGCAATCTATTTCTGAAGATCGTCTGGGTGTCGTCTTTCAACAGGTTCCCTCTCATATTTGGTCTTCTTCATCAAGACTTTTATCTCAATCCCGCCTACCGTCGTTCGAGCTGCATCTAAGTTGGTCTGGATCTGTAATAGTTTGTTTTTGTTTATTAGAGTATGTACGAGCAAATGAAGCTCCTCTAGTTTCAATTTGCTTTGTTTTATGTTTGATTGTATTAGCGTTAGGTTGTACTTCTACTTTTACTTAATGCAAATTTTCCCAGTTGTCAAAAAAAAAAAGTTTTATTTTATTCTATGTAATTAGTGTTCTAATAGAATTATTTAACATCAATTAACCTGATACGAGGTTATTTGATAATAATTTATAAATTATTTACCTAATAACCAAACATAAATAGCCAAAACACATTGTTTTATAATGACATCTTTCATGGTTTGGATTCCAGAACATCCAGGAACTTGGAACTTTCAAAGAAACAATTAGCCAAGATTACACTCAACCAGTAGTAGGTTACATCTCATCACAACAAAATATAAGCAACAACTACTATTTACTTTTAATGAATGTCTCATACATATGTACAAATTACAAATAACTAGAATGGGCAATCGTCACTTGGGCAATGCTCCAGAACGCTTTTAAAACGTGGTACATAGCAACAAATAACATAGTCTAAACCATCCATCAACACTTTATGGGCCTCTGATAATGTGGAGGCAAGGAGGGACAGTTTTCATTCATATGAGCATATGGCTCTACGGTGTTGTATTCGGGCAGTTCCATGCGATACTCCCCAAGAATCTGGCAAAAGGGAACCTGCCCATTCTCGGTCATACACCAGCTTGGCAAGCGTGTTGTGTTGCCCTCGAATATTTTCAGCATATATGCATCGCGGATCTACAATTTCATTAGCTGAGTCAGAGTAAAATTGAGAACCAAACAAAGCTTAAATAGCTTAAAAGCCAGAGATAGTACTAGAAGAAATTGCTACTGAGCCAATATTCCCAGCCTTGCTTCAATTTTTCCAGAGAAGGGAAAAGACGAAAAGAACTAAAAAAGAAGAAGAAGAGAGTATATTGGTACTCACAGTAAACTCTGTTACTTGGATGGACTCGGACAAAGGATCAAATATTCCTGCCTCCTTGTACATTGCAAGGATAAAGGCAACACATGTTGTGGATTTACCATCACTATATATCCAATCATCTTGCTCTGGGATGGTAATCAACTGCTCAAATGCTATGCCTCGGTTTTCAATCTCAATAAGGATTTCATGCAAGTCCAAGCCCTGAAGTAAGAGATGATAGTGATGAGTTTGCAGCATCCCTGATAAGTGTAAAACTTAATTGGCAAAAGATTTTTATTATATCTCCATTAAGCCTCTTGCTTTATATACATAACTTGAAAAAAATCATTTAACAAAAAGAAGGCAGACTCTACTGTCAGGGATCACCATATCAGAGAACAAGCAATTAGCTGCGCCTTTATGCTCTGTTTGTGGCTAAAAAAAGATTGGCAATCAGGTTAATGGTCTTGTAGCTCATATAACTACAGATTTTAAAGGCCAATTGTAATTCGCTTGTCTTGGCGTCCACTCAAGTTGTATAATAAAAAACAAAGAAACTTCTACATCTCTAGTTTTCAATCTAGCCAACATCAAGCATTCTGTGACTACTCTCCACATATGCTTCTTTATTCGGAAAAAGAGAAAAAAATCCCAAAAATCTACATCATCACAATTGAAATCTATGCTTAAGCTCTATACAGAAAAAGATATTGATACTGTAAGCTATATTGAGAAGCAGGTAGATTAATCTGCAGAAAGCATTTTGCCTGATACTTCAAGCCCTATGATCTATGGATGCTCAAGATAATTTAACATTTTTTTAAACAGATTAAAAAAATTTGGATCGCATCTAAAGCTTTGTAGTGCTAATAAAACGGCAACTTAAAATGATTCCACGACTATCTCCACATCTTGAATCATAACCTAGGAACTTAGGGACTATATTAACTGCAATTAAACATCACAATTGTACCCAAGAAGGATGGCTACGATGTAGTCATGTCTGGTTTCATAACAACCAGGGTGCAAGTTATTCACCAAAGCAGCATGCAGCAAAGATCATTGAGCTAATTAACAGCCAAATTTTTTTTAAAAAACTAATTAAATCAGGGGATTTTGCGGAGGGGGGGTGCCATGGTGAATGGATACCTCAGTTCCAAGTCTCTTATTTAATGCCTCATTCCACATATTTGCTGCATATGCTGGCTGTACTCTAGTCCACATAGACATGACAGAAATAACCTGCAGCATTATAGTATTGACAGTAAATCAAATAACAGTAGATGAAATTAAAAAAAAAAAAAAAAGTGACACTAGATACACAATCAGAACTTAAAATTTTTTTTCACTACTGGGAAAGATACAAATGAAAAACAATAGGGAATCAGCAAAAGGAGATTTAATATCAAAGCATAGAAAAGATCTAACAAGTCAATATACAGGAAAAAGGTATACCAAGTGAGCATCAAGAGGAGGTGGAAAGTTGTCGCCTATGGTATCAATCCAACTAAAAATCATGTTGTGATAACCATATGGTTTCCCAGACATGTTTCGTGCAAATTCCCAGGCAGCAGTTGAATTGAATTTTGCACGCATATCGGGATGCAAGGGAAGCAAAGCTATCTGTGGGTTGGAGTTGTCCTTCAGTGCAAGTTCCCACCATTCATCCCATGGGATGATCGCAATAATCTCTTCACCCTGCAATAGCAAAGTACTAATAGATCTAAGAAATTAAAGATATAAGGATCAATCTAACATTGTTTCCACTTTCAAGAATCTTCTCCTGTAAACATAACTTGTTCAGTTAATACCTTCTCATTCTCATGCCCTGATTCACCGACCCAAAGATTACCATGTTCATCTTTCAGGCAAACTGCCGTATGACCAGCAAAAGCCCCTGTGACCCATTTTTCTAGTGTCTCAAATCCACCCCAACGACCACGGATCTTTGAAACAGCCAGAAAGTCCCCAGAATGGACATCCTCTGGATTAATGGTAACTTTCCAAGGCTGAGGACGCTTCTCAAATGTGGCACCCATGTGATTCTCAAGAAAAGCTAGGTTAGCATGTTGGCCCCAAGCAGAATTGGAAAAGAGAGGCAAAACATCCACCAAAGAAAGAAAAGTCCCAAGCATTCCAGATGGCATTAGGAACACAGATATCCCATGTTGCTTTACCTGCTCCACAGACAATAAATTAGTAGTTTGTTTGTCTTAACATTAGAAGACAACGTTAAAACAAGATATCAAAACTCAGCCATACATATTCCAACTCTGCAGTTTCCTCCCAAGAATCAATCTCTAGTGTATGCTGACTCGAGGCAAAATAGTAATCCCAAGTAACCCTGTAGGGAGTCGCAAAAACATAAAGATCCATACAGGTCCAACTGTGAGCTGAAGCTGTCTGCAATGGAATTAGATAATAAATAACAAGGTCAAGATAGATAAATCATAACCGCACTTAGTCTATCAATGCTGACGAATAAATGCATCACTAACGTATCTTCTTCCAAACAAAATAGAGCAAGCTTCTAACAAAGAAAGCAACGAAAAACTCAACATAAGTTTCGCATTCTGATACAAACCAACACTTCCAAATTCCATGCCTCATTTACTTCAGCACGATGTAATTTTTTAAGTAATTAGCTACTGGGCTGCTTTTTTTTCATGGAATCATTTCAAAATAACACCAAATCATCCAAGAATAACTGAAAAATTCACAACATACCCAAAAAAAACAGTTCCAATACAAACAA